>PITA01014010.1:0-55216 GCA_004023965.1 Spilogale gracilis
AACCCTCTTACACTGTTGGTGGGAATGTAAACTGGTACAGCCGCTTTGGAAAACAGTGTGGAGATTCCTTAAAAAATTAAAGATAGAGCTACCCTATGACCCTGCAATTGCACTACTGGGCATTTACCCCAAAGATACAGATGTAGTGAAAAGAAGGGCCATATGTACCCCAATGTTCATCACAGCAATGGCCACAATCGCCAGACTGTGGAAAGAGCCAAGGTGCCCATCAACAGATGAATGCATAAAGAAGATGTGGTACATATATACAATGAAATACTATGCCTCCATCAGAAAGGATGAATATCCAACTTTTGTAGCAACATGGACTGGACTGGAAGAGATTATGCTGAGTGAAATAAGCCAAGAAGAGAAAGTCAAGTATCGCATGGTCTCACTTGCGGTGCATGAGGGGTAAACTGGAGGAGAGTGGGAGAAGGAAAGTAAATGGGAACTAGGGTAATCTAGGGAGGGAAACAAAACAACCAAGACTTTGGACACAAAACAAACTGAGGGACTTGGAGGGAAGGGGGTGGAGGGATGGGAGTGCCTGCTGTTGGGTACTGGGGACACCTAAAGCATGGAGCACTGGGTGTGGGGAATGGGGAATGAATCTTGGAACACTGGAAAAACAATTTTAGTAACAATAAAAAAATTTAAAAAAACATACGTTATAGACAATTTGGAAATAAATTTTTAAAAAGTGAAATTTGTAGTTTGCTGTTATTGCAAAAATTTTTGTAAAGACAGTCATAAAAACTAAAGCTAGATATTTTTGACTCGTTTTTATTATAATCAATAAAATAATTGCATCACTTTATAACAGAAATATTAATCTACTACCCCTAAATTCCATATAAGTGTATCTGATTTCAACTTACTGTAGGTCTTAATATAAATCATTTAAGTCCATCAATGATTCATGTCAATAATCACAAATCATTAATATGTTCATATTTCTATTTTCAAGTTATTTAAATTGAGCTTTCTATACTTTGAAAAGTGTTAATATTCACTTTTTACTTGTATTTCAAGATTAATTATTGGTTTGTTTAAAACAAAACAAAACAAAACAAAACAATGTAGCTATCTGATTGCTAAAAGCCTCTAGGGAGGAAATCAGAGTGAACAAGAAATTACAGTATAATCCCTTAGTTTATGATCCTTAAAGGACACCAGCTAGTGGAAGGTTTTAGCTGTAAAATTGCTGACAATTCCTACAATTCCAAGCATGAGAATGAAATGAAGTCTAGCTATAATTACAGCTCTTCTACTTCACTGTATATGCACATGATGTTATATGACTCCTGAAAATATGACATTCCAGGGTTCTTAAATGCCTTTTGTTTTACATGCTGATAAAATTTTGACTCACTCAATTGTGATGAATCTCAAATGTATAAAAATTATTACCTACATAAACTGAGATTTAAAATGAACTATGGAAATGGATCATCTTATTTAAATTTGGTGGGGGTGTTAAATGATGGGCTGATCTCAAATAATGAAGTCAGGGTTAAATATTTTTCAATCTTTATAATCGTTTTGTTATAAAAGTAATATTTTCATCTATTTTAATAATTATATGGACCTATTGTGCATGACTACACAGTTTTATAAAAACTTCCATATTCAATGTTATTAATTCTGGTATCTAATTATTCAACCTATATATGTTTGGTAAATAATATACTGTGAATTGTGGAGAATGTGAAAGAAAGTCATTATCCCTTGGGAAAAATCATATTTTTATCAGAGGAAAGTCACATGTTTGCATGGACATGTATAATAATACCTACATTTATTTATGCCAAAATATGAAAAATTAGATTAGTGCAAAAAATAAAACTATAGACTACCCATATGTGTTCTGAAAAAAATTACATATTTAGTGTTTTTAAATTGAATGATATGATGGGGATCTACCAAAAAAGTCTTAGAATGTACAACATTTAAATTTTCCTAAGTAAAATAACATGAAATTTAAATAATATATTAACAGTTAACCAAAGAAATAAAAGTACATATGCTACTTTCATGTAACACTGAGTCTTTATCATCATCAATTAATTCTCAATTTCCAAAGGTGTTAATGAATTTCTTATGGTACCTAGTAACATACCTCAAAGAACTTGTATAGTCATTATTTGTTCATAATGGTGATCATGGACAAGCTTACTAAAGTTATTACTTTATAATACCTTAGTTACATGAAAGAATAAGAATCAGAGTAATACTTATTAACACATTGACACATTTCCAAAGTGCCTAACTTATACCTAGGGAGTAGTTCACAAATAGTGAGCATCTGGATGGGTACATTTTAAGCTTCCTCAGTTGGTTGCTTTCATGCTTAGTATTACTCAGAACCACTTTTAAAGACATGACACCTGCTCTATAATAGTTTGCAAAACTGAAGACAAATACACTGATTGACATCATCTATGTTATAATGAAGCATAAATAAATTAGAAAGTCTGGCAATTTCAAATTAGGAAATAAAGACATCCTAGAAGAGCAATCACAATTTTATACTACCAGTTTTGTTTATACACATATACATCTGAACATACTTTATTATAAATAAAATATTTTCTACTTTTTAAAAGGAATTATTATATTGTTCATTACAAGGTAGGGATATTAAGGAGTTGTGAGAGCTGTGTAACAGGACTTTCTGGTCTCTGGAGATAACTTTTTTTTCTTACTGATTTCATGTTTATTTGACAGAAGGACGAATCTCATGCCTTTAATGCAATGAACTCATCCAGTTCTCCTATATAATGGTGATAATTCCTTTTATGTCCTCAAAACAGTTATCAAAAGGCACATATTAGGATATTCCCCAAATTTTCTTTTCCAGTATATACACTTATCCAATATACACATGTACCCAATATTGCAATTCAGAAAAGCATTTTCTTTTCTCTTTCCTTTCCTCTGCTCTCATCCAACTGATCCCCAAATGTAACTTCAATATCCCTGCTATTTACAAGAAATAAACTATTTTTTGTCTTCTTACAAAAATCTTTATTATCTGGCTCTTGCAAACTAATCCAGTATCATCACTGTGACATTGCTCATTCCTGCACTATTGGCTTCTTGTGATTTCCTAAACTTGCCTTTTTTTCTTATCTTTGCACATTAGTGTTCACTCTCTTTGGACAAGCTTAATGTTATTTCCTTCTGCCAAACTCCTGTCTTTCCTTTAAAATATTATTTAATTACTTCCCTTCCTGTAAAATCCTCCTTGATATCTCCAACTTAGTTTATTGCACATTTTCTATGCTCCCTGAGAACTTATTTAATGTGGATACATTATTTTAAATACCAAGTATTTTCCTGCATATTATCTTCTTTATTATCTTGTGTGTTCCTTGAAGCAGGTTAAATGCCTTGTTTACTTTTAAGATACTCAATTCCTTGGGTTTTAATTGAATATTTATTTGAATAAGGGATATTTTGGGGTAGAAATGGACAGGTTGAACGGGATAGTTCAGTTTGTTCAATTATGAAGCCTATTTTACATAGTTTAAATTTTTTATGGCAACACAATACTTCAAGAGACCAACTTCCAATATCAGTCTCAGTGGGCCACACTGTTATTACAAATATACAATATAAACACCAAAATTGCAATGATTTAGCACCACAACATACTATTTCTTGCTCAAAGTTAGGTGGATCCACTAGGGTTCTTCTCTGTGATTCAGAACCTAGGCTTCTTCCACTTCCTCCATTCTGATGCTGTCAACTCAATATTTGACTTCCCAGATCTTAGCTACAAAATTATTATCCAATTTAAAAGTCTAAGGGATTTCTATGGATTGTCTTTGACCACTCATTAGTAAGTAGGAACCCAAGGAGTTTAGCTTCAGTTCTCATGCTTAACCACCAAATTACACTGCCAATCAAGATAACACATACTAAAAGACTTCTATTTCCCAGCTCATGGCAGGCTCTCCACACCTCTTCTTTCCACTTTATGTAGACTGAAAGACCTTTGAATATATATATATTTTTTATCTTATTAGTCTTGCTCTTTCCAGCACTTAGAACAAGAAGTAGCAAGTAGTAGGCAGTCAAAATATTAGTTTATATTCAGATTAATTTGTTTGATGATGTCACCATGGGAAAACTATGGGATGCTGAATAATTAGAAAATATAGAGTTCTTTTTTTTTCCCCAATGGGTATATTCCTAAAAACATTAAAATATACTTTAAAACTATTAATTGATGATGAAATATATTTATCATTGAATATTTTATCCTAAACAATTTTAGGCTATTTCTTTCTTTTAGGCTATTTCTAAACATAATGAATTTACTCAGTTTTAAACACTTGTGGATTTTTGTGATTGGTCAAGTAATCTAAGAGTTGAAGCATACAATTCTAACTGGGGAAAAAAATAAAACATATCCAGAATTTGCTACTGAGGATTCAGAGAGAATTATAATTAGAAAAACACTTTCAGAAGGCCAAAAATTAAATTTACATGCATCCGTGCATACACACACACACACACACACACACACACACACACACACAGACTTACATAGTTCTGTTCAGAATTGATAGTCTCAGAAATACCAAACAATTTTGTGACATTACAGACCAGAAAAGTCTGGGCACTATATTTAATAATCTGAAGTTACAATTATATAAATGCAACCCAGTTTGTGAAGCACTGAAGAAAAGACAGCGTTTCCAATTAGATTTCTTTGTTGTTATTTTTGTCTCTCTATGGTTGTTTAGACTCAATGAATATATGAACAGATTAAAAGTTAAAATTTTCAGCTTTAGGGTGCCTGGGTGGCTCAGTGGGTTAAAGCTTCTGCTTTGGCTCAGGCCCTGATCTGAGATCAAGGCTGGCTTCTGCTCTCTGCTCAGCAGGGAGCCTGTTCCTCCTCTCTGTCTGCCTGCCTCTCTGCCCACTTGTGATCTCTCTCTTTATCAAATAAATAAATAAAATCTTAAAAAAAAAAAAAAGAATTATCACCAATCCCATTTTCTCAAAGCAGTGCCTATTACTTTTTTTCTTATTCCTTTTGACTTGCCACTTACAGGTTAACTAAAAGAGAAAAGTGGAGGAAGAGACATGGCATTAAAATGAGAAAATAAAAAAAATAAGAAAATAAGAAAATGGACTGAGAAAACTTGGAAGCATTTACCATTAACATTGGCTTGACTTTTTTTTTCATCTTGTGGAAAATATTAAATGTTTGCTTTGAGATATAATGATCTGTGCAAGATTATGTATTCCTACAAATTCCTACAGATGTGTCATAGTTATTTTGTAATTTGTATAAAATCATATACTCAAAATGTATATGATTTAATAGTATATTTTATACTATAAAACTTAAAATAGTTTATTTTTAAGTATATTAATATTATTTTCAATTCTTATATTTAAGTCATTTGTATATTATATTATATTCATGTATACTATATTCATATCACAGTAAATCAGAATTTATTTTTCAGACATTTTTGGAAAATCATTAAAATTAGAAATAAGAGAACATACACATCATAATTTTAAAATGGTTATGATAGAAAAGGTAGCTAATCATGTTCAGATTAATGCATTAATTAATGATAGTTGTTTGTCTTTTATAATCAACAAAAATGAGTTCATGTATCTTCATACCATAGAGTCTCCACAAACAAGAAGATTTACAATTCTTGAAGACATTGTCAAGGATTTAACATATACACTCAGAACAGAAATAAGAAAAACTTGAAATTCTCAAAAAAAAAAAAAAAAAGATAAACTTGAAATTCTCACTAGGTTCTATTTTAAATTTCTTTTCTTTTCCATTTTTAAATGTGAATTTCAGGACTACATAATAAAATATTTCCTTATAATTTACTAAAATTGTAAAAGATAACTATTTTTTCAAGCAAAAGGGCTTTTATCATAGGGAAAAAGTTACAGAATTACAAGTTATTATTACTCAATTTTGAAAAAAAGATAACCTTTGTAAGTGATCATTATTGCAAACGGTATGAGAATATAAACAATGCTTTTTGAAATCATTCTTAAATTCTAATTTCACACAAATATATAGGAAAATAATAAACAACTATGTGAACTATTCAGTACAAATGAACTTAATTTGCCCTATGTGAAGTTTATTTGCAGGGATATAGTTCAATTAGTGGATATATAGAAAGTACATTTAGAATACTCAATAGAACCTTAAGACCTGGAAGCCACAAGTATTATGTCCTTTTCAGTGTGTTTACTTTGTGAACTTTCTAGGCCAAATTGAAAAATGAATTACTTTAGGATGAATTTTGACATCTAAGAACCTGGCTCCTGAATTGGAAAGAATACTAAAATTTCACTAGTGTAAAATAAAAGAAAATCTGTTTTAACTTGGTATTTCATAAGAAACCTGGCTTTTTTTTTTTTTTTTTAATCCTCTGGCAAGTTATCTTTTTGCACAATTTGGCTCCCATAAGAATTTGAAGACCAAAGTTTCTTTGTGCTCTCCTCCAAAAAAAAAGTAGAATTAATATGCTAGTTCATTTGTTCTATTCAGAGGGAAGAAATCATACATTTGACCTCGGACTATGAAAGACTATTTAATCAACACCTTTTTGAGTGCTATTATAATAACCCTGACACCAAAGGGATCCCCGCAGCCATTAGGAGGCCAATGAACATGGCAACAGAAAAGATAAAAAAGACAATTTTGTGTGTAAAGAAGAATTTATTGGTTTTCTATATTGGGATCTGAGTCAGAAACAAAAAACACTAAAGTTTAGCTAGGGGTAGCAAGTGTGATTTAATATATTCCTGTCCGAACACACATAAGAGAATACTAAGACACAATTATAGGGGATGTCATCTCTTATGACACAGAGTTTGCAGAATCCATTTTTAAAGCACTGTTGAGAATTTCTTTTTCTCATAAAAAATGTTTCTGGTGGGCACTGTCACCAAGAACAAGTAAATATTATGGAGAGATTAAGGAATCAGACAAAATTTAACCTTTGATGGCACAATGATTTTTGAAATTCCAAATTATGTTCAAATTAATTATTTTTTCATTAGGACAAGGCTGGAAGAGTAATTATGAAAAAAATAAATTTTCCTTAGAAATAAATAGCAGTTTTTTCATCAGAAATGTAGGTCATTTATTCAATAGTGTATTAGAATTATCTCAAATTTCAATTTGTTATAAATTAATTAGCTAATTAATGAAATACAAGTTTGTGTCCACCCATGCAGAGCAAAATAGTGTGGGGGGGGTGCTGGGGTGAATGCAGATAAATTAAATCTATATTTGGGTAAAAAATTAAGTACTTTCATCTAATTTAATAGATTACTGAGTTTATACTATTCCTATATCTAACAGTTCAGCTCTTTGTTTTTTGTTTTGTTTTGTTTTTTTAAAATTTTTTTAAAGATTTTATTTATTTAACAGAGAGAAACACAACTAGAGAGGGAGCACAAGCAGGGGGAATGAGAGAAGGAGAAGCAGGCCTCCTGCCCATCAGGAAGCCCGATGTGGGGCTCGATTCCAGGTCTCCAGGATCATGACCTGAGCCGAAGGTAGTCGCTTAACCAACTGAGCCACCCAGGCGCCCCCAGCTCTTGTTTTTTAAGGAGGAAATCTAGTCAAGTAGCTAGGGATATGATTGTGATCAAAAACATATTTCAAATTCTAAAAAAAGAATAAAGATATAAAGAAATATTAAGACAATATGCAAATTTGTGAAGGAATTTCTTAGAAGTAGAAAATTCAATGAATAGTAAATATATAAGAAAAATGTGGGGGCGCTTGGGTGGCTCAGTTGGTTAAGCGGCTGCTTTCAGCTCAGGTCATGATCCCGGAGAGGGGGGATCGAGCCCCACATCGGGCTCCTTGCTCGGCGGGAAGCCTGCTTCTCCCTCTCTCAGTCCCTCTGCTTGTGTTCCCTCTCTCGCTGTGTTTCTCTCTGTAAAATAAATAAATAAAATCTTTTAAAAAAAATGTGTTTGGGGCGCCTGGGTGGCTCAGTCGTTAAGCGTCTGCCTTCGTTCGGCTCAGGTCATAATCCCAGAGTCCGGGATCAAACTCCGCATTGGACCCTCTGCTTATTGGGAAGCCTGCTTCTTCCTCTCTCACTCCCCCTGCTTGTGTTTCCTCTCTGGCTATGCTTTTCTTTGTCAAATAAATAAATAAAATATTTAAAAAATAAATATGCATTCATAACTTAGACTACTCAAATTGTATAAAGTTAAGAAAAATGATACAATGCTATAGAACCTTTAACCTCTTTCACATACTTTGTTAGAGGTGTAGAAAAAAAAATTTTAAGACTTTATTTATTTATTTGAGAGAGAAAGAACAGCTGGGGAGGTCAGACAGCGAAGCAGACCCCTGCCAAGCAGGGAGCCCAATGTGGGACTTGATCTCGGGACTGCAGGATCATGATCTTAGCCGAAGACAGTTGCTTAACGAACTGAGCCACCCAGGCGCTCCAAGGTGTAGAAATATTTTAATAATATTTTTAGTGGAAAAATATAATTCAAGTTAATTAGGGAATAATTAGATGCAGTTTCTAAAAATGATAATGAAACCCTTCTTGAAATCCAGCCAATTCTTATTAGTCTCCTGAGTATTTTACATGAGGGATTTACTATATGCAATATTTATTATGAGTTCTATTAATATATGTCTTACTTCAGGCTGTCATAACAAAATACTATAGATTTATTTTTAAGATTTTATTTACTTATTATTATTATTATTATTATTATTGCCACAGAGAGAGAGTACACAAGCAGGGGAAACAGCAGGCTCCCTGCTGAGCAAAGAGCCAGATGTGGGACTCAATTCCAGGACACTAGGATCATGACCTGAGCTGAAGGCAGGTGCTTAACCAACTGAGCCACCCAGGCATCCCCCAAATACCATTGATTAAATGACTTAAGTAACAGAAATTTATTTCTCCCAGTTCTGGAAGCTGGGCATCTAATATCAGGGAGCCAGCATGGAAGCATTCTGGTAACAGCTCTATTCCTGGCTTGAATGCAGCAGGGAAAGGGAGAGGGAGAGAGAGAGAGAGAGAGTAAAAACCGCTCTGGTATCTTTTATGAAGTTACCAATCCCATCTTTAGGCCCTCACTATCATTGACTCAGTTAATCCTAATTACCTCTCCAAAACTCCATCTTCAAATACCATCATGCTAGGGGAGAGTAGATCTTTTAATCCATAAATTCTGAGGGAACACAAACATTCAGTCCATAATATTATAATTGTACCCCCTTGAGCAAATGGAATATTGAAAAAGGAGTCCTTTGCCTCATCTGTTCTTTGTCTACTTTACAATAAGATACATTGAAATAACCCACTAGTGCATAGATAGTATTTTGCACTACAGTCGATCTTACTGAAGGAGAGCTCAGGTAAGTGCAAGGATCAGTGGAATCTCCCCAAGGAAGAAGTGTCATTTTGCTGACTCCAATATAAAACTATATATTTTTAAATAGCAAATTAACTTCACAGAACAACATATTAGAAATATTTGGTATTTGTTTTAAAAATAATTTCTCCATATTAAAACCATCTTTTCCTTAGTGGGGAACAGAAGTGCACTCTTATTGGCATTGATAAAATTTTCTTTAGTTAAAAAATTATTTTATCGGGGCACCTGGGTGGCTCAGTTGGTTAAGCGACTGCCTTTGGCTCAGGTCATGATCCCCGAGACCCCGGATCGAGCCCCACATCAGGCTTCCTGCTCAGCGGGAAGCCTGCTTCTCCCTCTCTCACTCCCCCTGCTTGTGTTCCCTCTCTCTTGCTGTGTTTCTCTCTGTCAAATAAATAAATAAAATCTTTAAAAAAATTATTTTATCAGAAAATCTTATGAATACATAACTTAAGATTAAATCAAAATGATGGAGATAATCCTAGTTTTGTTTTGATGAGAAAAATTATAAACCTATTACATCATTAATATTTTATTAATAGTAATTTAGACTTATATACTGACCATCAGAAACATGTTTGTTTTACAACTTTACATAGCAAATGCTTTAACTTTAGACCAGTATTGTCCAATAAAAAAGTAATAGAATCATATATATATATGTGTGTGTGTGTGTGTGTGTGTGTGTGTGTGTGTGTATAGAAATTTAAAATTTTCTAAATACCACATTTTTACTTTATTTTATTTTAAGATTTTATTATATTTATTTGAGAGAGAGAATGAAATAGAGCATGAGCATGGTGGAGGGGCACAGGAAGGAGAAGCAGACTCCCCACTTAGCAGGGAGCCCAATGTAAGACTTGATCCTAAAACCCTGAGATCATGACCTGGGCTGAAGGCAGACACTTAACTGACTGAGCCTAAAATACCACAATTTTTAAAGGCAAGAAATAGAGGCATTTTAATAATATATTATATTTAGACCAATATTTCTAAAATATGATTGTAGTATATACAATCAAAGATTGATCTTTTTTATATTGTCTTCAAAATATAGTTTCTATCTTACATTTGTAGCACATTTCAGTCAGACAAACCACATTTCTAATACTTAACAGCCACAATCAACTAGAGGCTACTATATTAGATAATACTTCTGTATACTTTCCACTTAAAGGAAAAAATACATATACATACATACAGACATACATATACATTCACATAGATTACAGACTAGAGTGAGAATATCCAAATTTAAGGACTAAGGTAAATATAGCATTTTCCTCCATTTTTAAAAATATTTTATTCATTTATTTGACAGATAAATACAGCTAAAGAGGGAACACAAGCAGGGGGAGTGAGAGAAGGAGATGCATGCTTCCCACCCAGCAGGAAGCCTGATGCAGGGCTCAATCCCAGGGCCTCTGGAATCATAACCTGAGCTGAAGGCAGTCGCTTAACCAACTGAGCCACCCAGGTGCCCCCCATTGTCCTCAATTTTAATGACGTGCAATAAAAGTTACAACATTGAGCTTATATGGAAAAATGTGGAAAATACAACTTTTGAAGAAAATGTAGAATATCAAAATACCACTACAACATCCTAGGATCCGATGGTCAAGTTATTTTGTGCAACTGCCCAGCAAGCTCTAATAATACATCCTAAAATTTGTACTAAATGCTGTTTCTGCCATTGTGAGAAGTGAGATAATCCAAGAACCTCACTTACCAGGTCTAGGGAGTTGAGCCTTGGGAGAGAATGTTGTTGCAGTTATACAAATTGCTGTCATATGGATGCCTCTAAAGGCTGAACATATTGAAAATCTATTGGTCAGAGCAAAGCATTAGGAAATTATGGTAAATTTGTATAAAACATAGTGGGATATGTCAGGAGAAGACTGGGCAAAGAGAGAATTCATTGAGAATATTTATCTTATCTGTTTTGCCATTAAAAAAGTTACATTGTGCCTAATTACATAATTCCTTGTCTAATGGTGAGAACATTCTATGATAATAATGCCTGTGACATTAAATGGTGAAATATAAAGGAATGCAGTGTTTTGAAAATTTTAGCCTTCAAAACTTCTATAACTCTAAACATCCTACTTTTTAATTATTTACCATATTTGTCATATTTCTTTTATGTTTGCTAATTCTTAGCAATTAATAAAGATAACTTTTGGACTGATTTTCCAGTTCATAACTGTTGCTGCTTTTTTTTAGATTAGCCCCCTAATAGAGAATCTTATACCATGTAATTCTGTCTGGCTATTGGTAATGAACTCAGAGATGGGTATATTATCCAAATGAGCCAAATAAATTTTATGTCAAAGTTAAAAACTATTTAATATTTGCCACTAGGTAACACAGAAATGAAATGTCACTAGATCTGAACCTATTTCTGCAGATTCTAGAAACAAGGTCCATGAATTTCTATTGATGAGTTCCCTTGGAGGGCGCTGGTTTCACTACATTCATAACTATAATAATTCAGCTATGTTCATAATATGCGGGGTACCTCAGAACTCCCAATAATTTGTTCACTAATTTAACTAGCCAGAATAACTGTACTCAAAATAAATTTAACCAACTCATAAATTAAGACCAGTTTATATTGGCCAGGGTTCCACTGTTCTGTCTAGCCAGATGCTTCAGGATGGGGAAAACATAAGGAATATTAAAAATAGAACAAGAGGGCACCTGGGTAGTTCAGTGGGTGAAGGCCTCTGCCTTCAGCTCAGGTCATGACCCCAGGCTCCAGGATGGAGGCCTGCCTCTGGCTCTCTGCTTGGCTGGGAGTCTGCTTCCTCCTCTCTGCCTGCCTCTCTGCCTGCTTGTGATCTCTCTCTCTGTCAAATAAATAAATAAAATCTTAAAAAAAAAAAATAGAACAAGAACTTCAGGAAACATATTATGAATTAGCTGTTTGTTTTATGAGAACAATAGGCAATGTGCCTCCTCAATTATAAGATGATACACTTTTTAATAGAAAAGATATAGAAAATCATCTTGAACTATGAGCACTGAGGGTTAGAGACAGCAGGTTTTGAAAGTTAAATTGGAGTGCTATGGACTGAACTGTGTCTCTCCATCTCCAAATTCACATGTTGAGACTTTAACCCCCGTGTGACTATATTTGGAGATAGAGCATTTAGGAGTGAATTAAGGTTAAATGAAATCATGTGGATGGGATCCTAATCTGATAGGATTGGAGACCTTAGAAGAAGAGAGGCAGAGAGCCAGAGATAGGTAGAAGATCTCCCCCTGTCTTCAGCATAGGCACCAGAAAAAAAGTCATATAAAAACACAGATCTGATATCTTGATCTGAGACTTCCAGCTCCAGACTATGAGAAAATAAATTTATTCCTTTAAGCCATCCAGTTTATGGCATTTTGTTGTGGCAACCCAAGTAGACTAAGACATGTAGTAAGGTCAAAAACTCTAAAGAAAGAAAGTGTAGAAGTCCTGATTGAGCAGAGCTGCCTGAACTCAAGAAACAAATAATGGAAGACAGGTAAAGATATTCCTTCATTACAGATGACCACTTAGGGCTAAATAATATGTGTCAATAAAGTAAGATAGTGTAATACTTTACCATCACGTATTTTTGAATTCCACTAAAAATTGAATTACTATGTACCCTTTTTGTTCCTTTTATGGTAAGATAAATGTCACTTCTAATATGTAAATCTCAAGAAGCATGCTGGCACTAACATTCCATAGACTCCCTTGCAATCTGTTTTGGTACTGGCTTATCTCTGGCTCCAAGGAGCAGAATGCATGAAGGTGCTAACCAGTTATCTGTAAAGGTTTGCCTTGCTACTTCTAAAATTCTTTCTCACAGGATATCACTTCAATAACCAGAATAAGCAAGGAAGGTAAAAAGCAGGGACTTTGAATAATAACCAAAAAAAGTGCTCTAGGTTAACCCCATAACAAACCAGATATAACTATAAAAATGTTAAATAACAGTAATACTCATTATGAATAACAGAATTACCTGTTGAAACTTAACAGCGGAATATAGGAATATAGGACAAGGAAAGAAAAAAAATAACAGTGATGTGGAGTGGGAGGATAGATGAAGATCTACAGTGGGCATTCTTTGGTAGGAATCAAAAACTGTTATTTTTAAAAACACAGACATAATTTTATGTCAGTATACTGATATACCTAAGTCAATATTGTCAAAATATTTAAGTTTCAAATGCCTTTCATTACAACTCTTTTTCTTACCTTACTTATATTTTCAAAGTGTACTTAATTCAGATTTCGAAAAACTGTAACTTGGGTAATATGCCAAAAGTCAGTACCTGTCACTATCAATAAAGATCGAAATTGCTTAAGTCAATGTCCATTTTTATGGTGAGAGAAAATAAAATCTAGATGGAAGTAATAGAATTAATGAGCCCACGAAAATTACTTACAAAAGAAATAAATCCACCACAAAATGTTAAATGCATATTCCATACCTGAGATATGGAATTTTTGAAGGCAAGTATAAAGAAAAATAATCAAGAGTCAGAATGAAGTCCACCATAAGTTATGAACTTAAAGGGATGGAAGTATAATTAATAGATTACTGCATGTGTACCCACAATTTATTTTTATACTAGATTTATTTTATTCCATGAAAAGATGGATTCAAGTATAATAAGTTACTTCAACTCCATAGCAGAGTTGTATGTCTCTTCTGGAATTTATTTCTTTCATTACTATGTGAATATGAATTTCATTTTTAAAATTTGCAGCTTGTTGTCTCTTAAAATTATGTAACTGGAGACACCACCATATATTGTCTCCTAGAAGCAAATGTCAGATATGAAGTATAGTTTTTGTGGTGTTTAATTGCAAAGCTTAGACAGATAACACCTTTCTGGATTATTATAAAATATTACATTTAATTTCATTTTAGAAAAATATAAGCAAAAGTATTTCCAATTATTTATCATTTAAAATATCAATTATTCATGCACATTGAATTCAATTACTTTAAAACTACTTTTAATATTTGATTTTTAAGG
Source organism: Spilogale gracilis (assembly GCA_004023965.1). Taxonomy (NCBI): domain Eukaryota; kingdom Metazoa; phylum Chordata; class Mammalia; order Carnivora; family Mephitidae; genus Spilogale; species Spilogale gracilis. The sequence continues at coordinate 14,455 of PITA01014010.1, forward strand.
TAAAACAATAATCTGTGTTTTAATATTATTAACAATGTGTTAGCAACCAATCCTGTTGATGAATATGAATAAGAGAAGACATTTGGAAAATACCCTGTGATCACTAAAATTCAAAACTGAAAGTAACTTCTATATCTAATCAAGTACTTAATTTGTAGGTTGTCATTGTTCAGAACAGTTATTTGACATTGAGAATAGAATTTAGATTAGTGTTCTGCTTGTTATTCCTAAAACTCACAGTGGTGGTCAGTTGTGGAGTTCTTACCTCAGTGTTTGGTGCTAGGCCAGTCATCTAGAGTTGTTAAAGCCTGAATCTACAGCTGATAAATAACTTGCCTGAATCTACTTTCCTCTTTTTAGTTAGGGAGAATCTATGGTCTTTACTTTTACCAGTAATACTTGGGGAAGAAATAATGATAGAGGGAAAATTACAGAGTCCTTTAAAAAAGGAATAGCACATAGTTGAAAATGGAGAGGAAAGGAAAATGGAAAGGAAAACATAAGACAGGCAGGTGAAGAAGCAGAAGAAAGGCAAAGGACAGGAATGGCCCATGGGGCGTTCAGGACAACAGTGAACGAACAGCCTAGACCAGCATAAGGAGCACATGACATTAAACTAAGAGACCCTGACACACTAGGCAAACAACATTTATATTTATCCTATGGGCATTGTGGAATTATTTAAAATTTGGATATAGAGCTAAGGAAATGAAAATTGTAACTTTAACTTTTAAAAACTGTATTTCTTGGGGCACCTGGGTGGCCCAGTCATTGGGCATCTGCCTTCGGGTCAGGTTGTGGTCCAGGAGTCCTGGGGTCAAGCCCCACATCAGACTCCCTGCTTGGCAGGAGGCCTCTGCTACTCCTCTTGCTCCCTCTGTTTGTGGTCCCTCTCTGGCTGTGTTTCTCTCTGTCAAATAAATAAATAAAATCTTTTAAAAAAATGCATCTCTTATCTTAGGTATTATTCCTACTTAGATTGCTGTTCTCCAGTTTCTTCTGCCAACATTTGCATGGACTGGAAGAAGGAGAAGTTGATAGTGCAGAGATTAATTTAAAAAGCTATTTCCAGGGTGCCTGGGTGGCTCAGTTGGGTAAGTGACTGCCTTCGGCTCAGGTCATGATCCCGGAGTCCCAGGATCAAGCCCCATATCATGCTCCCTGCTCAGTGGGAGGCCTGCTTCTTCCTCTCTCATTCACTCTGCTTGTGTTCCCTCCTAGCTGTGTTTCTCTCTGTCAAATAAATATATAAAATCCTAAAAAAAAAAAAAAAAAATGCTATTGCCCCAATCCTGTGAGGGACTGAAAATCAAAACAACAGGAACTGTTACAGATAATGTGGATAAGAGGAAGATTTTCTGGGAGTGAGAGAATTGGGACAATTTAATAAAGAAAATAATAGTAAGTAGTTAAGAGGAATGCAGAATTCATTATAAAGATGGAAAGAGAATGAGGAATATACTTGTCAAAGATGGAAAGAAGTGTTTAATTTAGAAATTGTCAACACAAGTTGTTCAGTATTGAATTTCATTTAGATGAAATACCTCAGTCACTTTGGATTGAAATATTTGGCCTAAAAATGCAACAAAGTTTGTGTAGGAAGGAATTGATAGTATAGGAGATCATATCATTGAAAACAGTGAGTGATATTTTTCCTATGGCAACAATAATCAGAGGCTAGGATCACAGTGAAGTGTAAAATTCAGTCACAAACTAGTTGTCAGGTTCTCTTAACATTGTAATACTTCTCTGTACTCTCAAAATAACTAAAACATTTTTGGGAAACAATGTATTCCTTAGAGAGTAGCTCAACTTTGTGAAATGGTATTTAAGGGGGAGGAGGAAAGGATACAATAAAAAAGAGCCAAGATTAAAAATTCCATAGAAGTAAGAAATCCTAATCTGACATGATTTGAACATATATAGACCATTGGTAATCTTTAGAGACCCTGAAAGATGGATATAGGTTCAAAAAGCTTAATTTAAATATGAATATGTCCGCTGATCCCAGTACTTCAGAGGATATTCCAAGAAACACTTGACCTTAGTGAAACGTTAGTTCTCAACAGGAAAAAGTCAATAATAAAAAGATAATAAACTGTATACAAAATGCTCATGGAAAAGTCAAGGACAAATTGCTTAACCAAATTTTATAGAAGTTAAAGTAAAGAAAAGATACAGATAACCTATAAGCCTGAGGTTTCAGTGAGAAATTTGATCAAAGACCAATAGGGGAGACCCAACACTCTGAGAAGTGGGGACAGGACGGTAAAAGAGTAAAGAGGCAAATCTCTGGATCTCTTTTATAAGATAGACTGAACGAATTCTTCCTTCCCCCATTGGGTTATTAAACACTTATATATTGAATTAAAGGCTTGATTAGTGTAAAATAGCAAGGTAGTGAAAACTTACAGAAGTGATTTTAGGGCATCAGTAATTTACTTTGTGGATGCAGCCTAGACAGAATAATTCAACATAGTAAATCCATTGTTGTTTTTTGTTGTGATGGCGGTAGTTGTTTAAAACAGAAATAATTTGAATGTAATTTTCATAACTTATTTCTTAAATAATTTAAGGTATTTCCTTTCTATATCTTAATTCAGAGACTAGTTAAGATTATTTTCTTTATGGTACAGTATACATAATTCCTAAACCAGTAAAGAATACTTACAGTTTTTATTAAAACAAATTAAATACTAAAATACATCAGCTTTTATAACTCTTACATTCACTTTGCATTATTATACAGCTTTTATAATAAATGGCATTAATATGTCATCAATTATAGTTTAACATTAATATGTTTATGATTAAAATGTTCAATTAAGATAACAGCATGCAAATACAATGAAAAATTGATATTCTACTAAAGTTTTTTCTAGATAAGTGGAATTCTTATGTTTCATCCTTGATTTCTTCCTCAATGTTCATGTGACTTTGCTGAAGACTTAATAATTCTAGACACATATTTTATTATCAGTTTCAACAAGGTATATGAAGATAATACATATGAAAGTAATATTACAGATTCTTAAACCCAACTACCTACCAGAACCTACTAGTAATGTGTTCTTTAAAATTACAGATCACTGCAGCTGAACATAAATTTAGGAATATGAATTTCTAGATATTGTAACCATTTTTTCAAATGTCTTGTTGATACTTCTGCTGCTTGTCAGTGGTAACATTAAGAAATTTGAAGGAAAAGCAGCAGCATATGTATTGTGACTATAGGCCATATTATTGCTACTATATTTTTTGGCATTATACAACTATTGCAATTTTTAACATATTGAAGCTTATATTAAGTATATAGTCATGGAGCATCAAATGGTTATCTGAAAATGGAAGATTAAAAAATTAACAAAACAGGAAACAAGTGTTGGAGAGGCTGAGGAGAAAGGGGAACCCTCTTACACTGTTGGTGGGAATGCAAGTTGGTGCAGCTGCTTTGGAAAACACTGTGGAGATTCCTTAAAAAAATTAAAAATAGAGCTACCCTATGACCGTGCAATTGCACTACTGGGCATCTACCCCAAATATACAGATGTAGTGCAAAGAAAGGCCATATGTACCCCAATGTTCATAGCAGCAATGGTCACAATTGCCAAACTGTGGGAAGAGCCAAGGTGCCCTTCAACAGATGAATGGATAAAGAAGATGTGGTACACATATACAATGGAGTACTACATGGAATACTACACCTCCATCAGAAAGGATGAATATCCAACTTTTGTAGCAACGTGGACTGGATTGGAAGAGATTATGCTGAGTGAAATAAGCCAAGTAGAGAAAGTCAAGTATCACATGGTTTCACTTACTTGTGGTGCATAAGGGGTAATATAGAGGACAGTAGGAGAAGGAAAGGAAATGGGAAGTAGTGTAGTTCAGGGAGAGAAATGAAGCATGAGAGACTTTGGACACAGAAACAAACTGAGGGATTTGGAGGGAAGGGGTGGGGGGATGGGAGAGCCTGGTGATGAGTACTGAGGGCACATATTGCATGGAGCACTGGGTGTGGGGCATAAACAATGAATCTTGGAACACCGAAAAAATAAAGTAAAAAAAAAAAACTAATATTAGGTTCATTCTCAAGTAAAATTTTTTAAAAGGAATCATAGATGCATGTAACTGAAAGGAATTATGGAAAACTAAAACCCAACACAGTCACTCAACATCTAGGTGAGAAATTTGAAGACCAGAGAAGTAACTTATTTATTTTAGCAATAAAGCTAAATGGCATGTCTTCACTTTCAGAGCAAAATATAGTGTTAAAACTGAACGGTAATATATGTTTCAAATAGAAGAGATATTCAGATGGTAAAGTTTTAAACAATAAATCGACTTTTACATTTAAAGGTGTAAACCACTTTAAGACAATTTTGTTATTTATTATTTTTATGGGGCTAATTAACATAATGATTTAACAAAAGAACTGTTTTAAAACCTATATTTATTTATTTCCACACCATTAATATTCATTAATATTCTAAAATATATACAATGTAAAAATGTACTAAATTATATTTTACTACCTAGAACCTTCCAACTTCTAAAAATTTCTGGAACATAGCAAGTAATGTATCAGCAAAAGTACAGATTTATCAACTCTGTCCACTGTGAACAGATGTTATTAATGGGACTTATATATTGTCTCTTCAAACCTTTGAAAAATGACTTTGAAATGGAAATTCTGAATGTATCCATTTGGATCCAACTTTGAAACAGGAACTATATAATATTGCAGCTGCAGATATTTTAGAAGAAATTAAGACTACTTGAACATTGATCAGGTAGAATACGATGCCTAGGAATTGATGTTATTTTTTGTTAGGTGTAACAATGGCATTGCAGTTATAAAAGACATGTTGATATTTCCTTTAAGGATTAGACAGAAATATTCTGGGATGACACAATATGATGATGATTGGGCATTGCTTTAAAGTACTCTTCAGAAGATAAATTTAAACTTAAAGTTGAAAAATACTGATATTTGTTGAATCTGACTGATGAGCACATATTGCATTATACTTTTGTTTGGAAGCTTGGACTTTTTCATAAAAATAATGTGGAGACAGTATTTGCCACAAATGATAGATGGGCCAAACAATTATTTTATAAAACTTCATTTCATCAAGAAAACTTGATGAAAGGGGATGGGCACCTGGATGGCGCCTGGATGACTCAGTGGATTAAAGCCTCTGCCTTCAGCTCAGGTCATGATCTCAGGGTCCTGGGATCAAGGCCTGCATCTGGCTCACTGCTCAGAGAGGAGCCTGCTTCCTCCTCTCCCTCTGCCTGCCTCTCTGCCTACTTATGATCTCTTCTGTCAAATAAATAAATAAAATCTTTCCAAAAAAAACCAAAAAAAAAAAAAACCTAGGGGAAAATAGTATTATTTATTCTTTTTCTATGAACTTTAACTTTCGGGGTGATCCAGAACCAATTGGAGCTGGCTTGGTTGCAAACTGGAAAGTCTAACTTATATCCAATATTTTTGCATTTATTCAACAAATATTTATTGGAAATTCAGTTATATGCCAGGAACTGTTCTCATAACATCAAAATAGACAAAATGCTTTGTTATAATGGAATTCACATTTTGAACAGAGATTGTCTGCTCCATTTATCATCCCTGTAGTCAATTCCTCCCAACATATCTCCATTGTCTAGACTCATAATTCTTAAGTTCTCATTCATGAAACTTCTGTCTACGTCTTACTATTAAATCAGATTGAATAGTCATAAATTTTAAAGCAGGGAAAGAGGTTTTATTTCTAGTTGGTATATATTTATTCCAAATTCTAATTCCTTGAGGAAAACTAACATACTAAAATTTTATTAAATTGTAGCTCTAAAATAAAATAATTGATATTTCTTTCCAGTGTCTATATTTTTACTTGTCTTCAAGTACAAACAAGTGCATTTAAGAACATGAGTCCTGATAAATATTGGAGAAAGACTGTTGAGAAAAGATACTCTACTTTGAGATTAATGTACTAAATCCAGAATAAACTTAAAACAGCAAAACTATATATTCACAGGATTTTTCTATAAAAGTATTGAAAGGTGCTACTTTTATTACTTTATTAATCAATACTTATATTATTGAGAGTGATACATATTTTAGGCTGCATGATTAACATGTACAGTATATGTTCTATAAACTAGTTTAATATGAAACAAATACACCAAATATTGTCAAGATTGAATAAAAATAACATTAAAAATACGTGGCTATAGGGGCACCTGGGTGGCTCAGTTGGTTAAGCAACTACCTTTGGTTCAGGTCATGATCTCTGGGTTCTGGGATCAAGCCCTGCTCCCTGCTCATGGGGAGCCTGCTTCTCCCTCTTCCACTTTCCCTGCTTGTGCTCTCTCTCTCTCTTTCTGTGTCAAATAAGTAAATAAAATATTAAAAAAGAATGGACTTTTTGTCCATAAAAAGTATGTGGACATATACTCACATTTATGAAAAATAAATTTTTACTTTCTATTTTATCTTATATCAAAACATGGAAAAATTATAACTGCAGTAATAAAAATTTGCCTCTTATACACTCACTCAAAAATTGATTTATTTAACAACTGGAATTAATGATTTAAAAAATAAATGAAGAAAGATTCTGACATCAATTTGATATTTTTATTTGTCACACTTGCATAAACCATGTAGAAAATGGAGGTTTTGCCATAGATAGAAAATTGAAAATAATATTCCATATTGAAAATCATTCACCATAGAAATACTCACTGACATAATTTCTAGTACTATATAAACCTAATAATGAAGGAGCATTTTAATACAAAATAAACTTCTACTGTAAAATATTCGATTGATTAACTTCATACCAAGTACTTTTTACACTAATAGACTGTTTTCAATCTTCACAAGCATGATTTCATAAGCATAATCTTATTCATTTGTCTTAAAGCTCAATGAAAAGCTTAAACAATGTGACTGCAATAAAAATGAACAAAATCACATTTATGTAATATTTGCATATTTTGTATAAAATTATTTAAAAATATATCTAGTCTTTCTTGATTTCTCAGATTTGTGCAAAGATTTGTGTTGTTTGCCCTTGATTATAGAAGATTTTTGTCCAGTAAAGACGTATCTGTAGGAAGTACACCAATATTCTAACTCAGTGTATATGTATATGTAATAAAGATATGTGTGTACTTCTAAATTAAAACCTGTTGAGAATCTTTTTTTATTATCTTTTTATTTTCAACTATCAAGAGTTCTATCTACTCATAGAAGTAATAAAATTGTTAGAAAAAATTTGTTAAGTGTGTCATTCTTGTCTTCCATATCCTTCCTAATTTTGTATTTGCTGGATACGGAGATTGTGTCAGAGGGAGATACTTTTAAGTCTCCCATTATGTTAATGGATTATCCAACATTTTTGTCAAATTCTTCCCATTCTTGCTTTATATTGTGTAACCAAATTGTGGTGCTTATATTGATACAGATCACAGTGTTTCAGAACTATTTGTTGATATAAATAGGACTGAACATAACTGCAAAATGGGAGAGACAACTTGATAGGAAAAACATTTTTATTTCCACTCACATGCTGCTAAAAGACACACTTAAACGTAGTTGGAGATATAATTTTATAAATCAATTAAAGACTTGAACTGATCATGACTGAGCTGCAGAAATGGTACATTTCTATGGTGGAAGTGGGGAGGGGAGAGAGGAAATACTGGGGGAAATCAGTTACTCACATGTTGGTAGGTGGTTGCATAAGAATACTTCTACCATGAAGGGCAGAACTTTGTTCCCAAGGAAATAAACGTACCCTCAATATGGATTTGCCTTCCCTGCCTTCAGTGCTTCTGCCAAAACCACTTTCTGTGGAATTCAGAATGCATAATTCACTGGGCTATAATTCTACATGGGTATTCTTCTGACCAAAGAATGCATTTTTAGTAAAAGAAGTATAATTCCATGATCATGAAATTTACTGCCATTTGCTTATTTATTCTATGTAATAATTTACCTCAAACTTCTACATTTAAAATGCCAAATATTTATTTTCCTACACATTTTCTGGAGGTCAGAAACCAAGGAAGTGCTGGTGGTTCTGACTGAGGATTTCTAATAGGTATCTCTCATGAGTGTCACTCTGGAGGATCTGCTTCAAAGGCTTCACAGGACTATTAGCTGCAGGCTTCAATTCTTTGCTATCTGGGACTCTCCACTGAGCTGACTGACAGGCCAGCAGGAAGCCATAGACTTATATAACTGACTTATATAACTTAATCTTGGATGTGCTATGCCATCATTCTTGCATTTTCTATTTTTATAAGAATAACTCTGACCTGGTCCATGAGAGGGAACTCTATAAAGTGTAATACCAGAAGACAGATTTATTGGGGGCCATCCTGAAAACTGGCTACCATACTAGTCTTACCTTGTTCCATACTCTTGTAATAGTTGGCCTTTTTAACAGTGGTATGGATTTCAGAAGACTTAGTTATGGCCCTAGATGCCCTATGGGGCAAAACTGAGGCTCTCCATTTCTTTTATATGCTCTATATCTATAACCAGCACATTGTGCCTCTGCTTAAATTGACAGGATTCATGGATCCAAGGATCAAGGATAGAAAATGGAATGCCTTATCTCACTATTACCCTTTACAATCCCCTAGGTAATGTTTGCTCCACAACTTTGGTGTCTGTAAATGCCATAATTCAAAAACCTGAGTCCTAGGAGCTCCAAGGTCTTAGGGAAGACCATCTTTCCTCTGCCTTTTTTTGTTTTATTTGGGTCCTCAAACTAATAGATGATGCCCACCCATACTGGTGAGAACAGATTTTCTTTAATTGGACTACTGATTTATTGCTAATCTATTCCTAATGTACCTCACAGACACACAGAGAAATTCTGCTTTATAGCTATCCAGACTTTCCTCAGACCATTCAGGTTAACAAATAATATTAATTATAAAAGCAATTGTGGAATTGTACCAAAATGTATTAATAACACTTGATTCATTCCATTTTTGAAAAAGAGTATAGTTACTAAATTGGGTCACTTCCACAGTGAATTAAGGTACCATAAAAGTGTGAATAGAATTCTTAAGGCTACTAAAAGGTCTTTTAAGATCTTCTTTATCTCACTTAAATTACTCTATAAAATACTTCCAAATGATGAATGCAAACAACTTTAACTCCCACAAGATACAATGTAAAATGTATAATTTTTACATTAATTATTAAAATATGAGCTGTTAGAATTAACTAAGGTCCTGTTATTAGTTTAAGGTTTTTTGCATGGAATGACAAAGGCCTTTTTTCCTACAGTGTTCTTAACAGTGTATTTTAATATTTGAGAATAAGGAAGACATTAGTATTAGTAATAAATATTTTGAACAATTCATATTTTTTAAAATGTAGTTTCTTTAACTCTCAGTGGGTCATTATCTCTCTTACAAGCTAAGAAATATGTAAAGACCATTCCATAAATAAAAGGGGTTGTTAAAAAATGTACTTGTTTTTGTACTTAGAGCTCTGACTTTTCCAACTTCCTCTCTAGATAGGCACGCAGAATTACTAATTTTTATTTATTAAAATATTTGCATTCACCATTTCTGTAAGGCTCTAGAGTAATTCATAACTCAACCTTAACTATATGACCAAATATTACTTATTTTTACAATGTCATGTTATAGTATTTTATTTAATAGAGAAAACATGTTTTTAAAAAATTATATCATTTAAAAATATATATATTTCAAATAACAGATCTATTATAACAATTGCATGAAAAAATTCATTATTTTCATATGAGTAAGATTCAAGCTTTGTCACTCAAAGTATGTGATCCATCATTTTTCAAAATAATGTTGAATTAGTAAAGTGCATGTTACTTAAAAAAAAAACAGGTACACGGGTGCCTGAGTAGCACAGCGGGTTAAAGCCTCTGCCTTCAGCTCAGGTCATGATCTCAGGGTCGTGGGATCAAGGCCCACATCGGGCTCTCTGCTCAGCAGGGAGCCTGCTTCCTCCTCTCTCTCTGCCTACTTGTGATCTTTCTCTGTCAAATAAATACATTAATTAAAAAAAAAAAAACAGGTACACAAGACATACAAATGTCCCTTATATATTAAAAAAATAAGATTTTATTTATTTATAGGACAGAGAGAGAGAGAGAGCACAAGTAGACAGAGTGGCAGGCAGAGGAAGAGGGAGAGAAACAAGCAGGCTTTCTGCTAAGCAAGGAGCCCAAGGAGCCCAAGGTGGGGCTTGATCCCAGGACCCTGGGATCATGACTTGGTCAAAGGTTGATGCTTTGAACCACCTAGGCACCGCTTAAAATGTCCCTTAAATAGGAAGGGATCTCCTTCTTTTCATAGAGAACAGAATGGAAAAAAGAGGAGAAAATATCTTAGAACTGATTAAACTATTTATAAATAGAACTAATTAAACATTTATAAATGTAATACAACTACTATTAATAAAAATAAAAACACATGACATTTTTGATGGCTTCCTATTTCCACTTACTCCATATTTTCCTATTTATTCATTTTTTAAAAGATGTATTTATTTATTTGACAGAGAGAGAGATCACAAGTAGGCAGAGAGGCAGGCAGAGAGAGGAGGAAGCAGGATCCCCACTGAGCAGAGAGCCTGATGCACACCTCAATCCCAGGACCCTGAGATCATGACCTGAGCTGAAGGCACAGACTTTAACCCACTGAGCCACCCAGGCGCCCATATTTTCATATTTATATAAGAAACCGACTATAGGTTGTAGGATTTATTCCTTCATTATACTGGTAAGGAAGTTAAAGCTTAGAATGGTTAAAAAACATTTTGAACTAGACCTCAGTCACTCCAGAGTTTTAACTTTGAATTCCTACACCACCTTGCTGTTGACAATATTTATACAGGGATTAATGTTATGCAAATCACTTGAGATAAATTGGCTGATCATCACAGTATAATTTTGAGCTAATATAAGAGGTATGACTATTATCATTTTATAGATGAAAAACATCGTCCTAAAGAAATATTTTCCAACCCTCTTGTCCTCAAAAAAAACATGGGTTGTAAGTGACAAAGCCACTAATGAAAATGCTAATATAGTGATTCTTTTGTCAGAATAACATTTCAAAAAGAACTTAAAAAAATAACAATGTACACTTTATATTCTTAGCCTCCAGATATTTTTGGGCATGGGGAGTAGGGGAGGTTTCCTGTAAAAGCTAAAATCAAGGTATCCCATGTTAAATATAAATACCTCCTAGAGTGTTGACAGTCTTCAGTGGTGTCCTATCATCTACCCAGAGGAGAAAATACCAACAGCACTGAATTTCCTTCCTTCCTTCCTTCCTTCCTTCCTTCCTTCCTTCCTTCCTTCCTTCCTTCCTTCCTTCCTTCCTTCCTTCTTTCAATATTTATTTATTTATTTATTTATTTATTTATTTATTTATTTATTTAATTTATGTGACAGAGAGAAACACAGATAGGGAGGGAACACAAGCAGGGGGAGTGAGAAAGGGAGAAGCAGGCTTCCTGCTGAGCAGGGAGCCCCATGAGGGGCTCTATCCTGCGACCGCGGGATCATGACCTGAGCGGAAGGCAGATGCTTAATGACTGAGCCATCCAGCCATCCCCCGCACTGAATTTCTTGTAAGTTAATCACAATCTGATCTTGGCTATCTATCTTTCTATCTTTGTCTGCTGTCACTCTCACAAATCTGTACTTCTTAAATAAATTCAGCTTATTTTTCAAGGTTTCAGATTCATCTTCAAGGTTTCAGAAACTTTTCACTGGCCTGAAAGTATCTTGAGGATATCAACATCATTCTCATAAAGAAGAGTCTAGTAAATAGATATGATAGGAATTCTTACATTTGTATTTTTATTTGAACTACTCAGAGTCATTATCTCTGCCTATATCAAGAGGTATAAAACAAAATTATTTTCCATCTGATTTAAGAAAATAATCTAAGCAGGTTCAATAATAGATCATTTGCATCTACCACATTGTGAGGTAGTAGAAAAAAAAAAAGAAGAGAAAAATCAAGAAAAAGTATATTTTAAGGGTGCCTGAGTGGCCTCTGCCTTCAGCTCAGGTCATGATACCAGAGTCCTGAGATCAAGCCTGGCATCAGGCTGCCTGCTTGATAGGAAGCCTGCTTCTCCCTCTCTCCCTCCTGCTGCTTGTATTCCCTCTCTGGCTGTGTTTCTCTCTGTCAATAAAATATATATTTTTAAAAGATATTTTAGGCAGCAAGAATAGACATGAAGGTGTGAAAGAAGTTAGTGGTATTGATAGTAAGTACTTTACAATGAATGTTTAATATTTGGAACATGAATGAGATGAGACTAGGGAACTAAAACACCAGAACTTGAAAGGCATTGTATTCAGTGTTTATTCTGTAGATGTGAATGCCATTGAAATTACTCATTCTATAAACACTATATTTTTAAACACACTCAATGACAAGGGAGTATAAATATCATAATACTTGCCTAAAATGAGTGAAATAACATTATAAATAAAAATGTAGCAACTTCCAGTTGTAGATCTCATTTCCAAAATGTAGACCTTCATTAATACTTTAGAAAGCAAGTCTCTAAACATGAATTTGAGGGATTATATCCATCATATAGCTATAAATACATTGTGTTTTTAGAAAATAGCTATGTTTCATTTAAGCCTAGCAATTAACTCAAATGAAACTCAAGCATACTTTTGTGAATTTTATGCCACAATAATTCTACATGTACTCTTGAAAAGTGAATTGTATATTAATTGATTTTGGAGAAGTAGTCAATGTTTATGTCTGAAATGTTAACAAACTAAGAAAATGGTGATATATCGAAAAATTTAACTTATCATTTGCCTAAATTTATTTATTAGACCACCTTAAATTCTCATAATTTAGAAGCACATTGAGATCACAGGATATAATAAATGAAAATAATTAGGATCAGAGATTTTTTAGTATAAAAGTGAGACTCAGATTTATCTCTAATAGCCTTATGAAAATCACATGGAATTAAAGAAATATTGTTATAAATCATAAAATTAGACAAAGAAGAATAGCTGAAAAAGAATCTTTTACTCACTATGGTGAATTGAAAATGAAAAATTAGTGCTAATTAAGAAGAAAATCATATTTCTCTAAATGTTCTTGTGCTTTCTGATGTTTCAGAAACCAATTTTATGATTCAAAGATGGATCCTAAATTACTATAATTTGTACATAGCATTTACTACCTATTTGCAGAACTTAGCATCCAACACATTCTAGGATCTTATTAAGTTTATATTTTGATACAGTTTTGTATTTTTTGAAATTTATACTAATATGTTATCATTTTACATATTTGAATAGTAGAAGTATACGCATCTAATTGACCTAAGTGTTATTCAATCCACTAACTATATTTGATATGCACACTTACATGCATTTACTTCTTATAGAATTTCCCAAATTCACCTATAGTCCAAAAACTCCTGATTTGCAGGGTTCAGAACATTTGATCTAACTCAGGATCCTCTCATTTCAAAGATAAAGAGAGAAGGCTGAAAACAGTTGATCAAATAGTTATGATGACATTGCATAATTTGAAATAATACCAAGATTTCCTAGCATCTAGTTCTTGCCCTTTCTGTGAGGTCATTATTTCATGATGCTGTATTTTGTTTGGCATCTATTTTAGAAACATAGCATTTACTAAGTTTTATTACTAGCATTGAGGTTCTCAGTTTGGAGTGTACCAACTGAAGAGAAAATTCAACAGTTGGGACACCTATGAGATAAAGTTCCTATATATAATAAAAATCCAAATAAAATGGCATATAGTCAGTCATTCATTATTTTTTTTCAAGAAATATTTACTAAGTACCTATTATGTGTTAGACATTGTTTTAGGTACATGATTATAGCTATTAATAAAATCCATGCCCTCATTGAACTAGACAAATTAAGGCAGATTATAGACACTTACTAGCTTATTCGATGGAAATAGGTGTCATAGGAAAACTTAGAGCTGAAAGTGGGACAGGCAACATCACGATGGTATTCATAAATTTTTATTAAGAAAGTTGGTAACTGTGCTAAAAAGGTGATATTTAAATAAAGGCTTGAATTAGGTGAGAGAGTAAGCTAGGTAGTTATCTGAGGGGATAGTATTCTAGACAGAATATCAAGAGCACATCCTTAAAGTAGAAACAATTTTGTGAGAAATACAAGTGTAACCTGGCTGTTGTAGTTTAAATGAGGAAAAAGGTGCAGGAGGTGGGTTAGAGAGGTAAAATTGAGCAAGACCCTTGCTGCACTGTGTTTTTGCTTGCTTTCAGGATTATTTTTACCAGTAATTTTGCTCCAAAAGGGGCAGGAAGTAACAGAGGATTTTCAGCAGAGAGTGGATATGGTCTAATGGACATTTTAATAGGATCGCACTGTGGTTGTCCTGAGAATAGAGTTAAGGAAATAATGGTAGAAAGAGAACAGTTAGGAGGCCATGTGATAATTTCCTGCCCAACTGCAGTGAAGGATGATAGTTCTAAAGATGATCAGAGAAATTGGAAGGAAGTGTTCTGTTTATGGGTTCAGTGTTCTGCAAATATTCTTATCATACACAATGTTCTATAACAATAACCACATGCAGGTTTTAAAAACAATAAGCCCTGAAAATACAAAATGTCAAACTGCTTAGTGATTATATTAACTGCAGCAAATTATAAAGGTTTTAAACATAAATGCATGCTTATAATCATATTACAAATTGTAAAATGAAATGTACCATTGATTTATGTATCTCTAAATACCACATGAGTATTTTTTAATAACCAACTTAGTAACTCAAATATATTTTTCTTAATTGGTCAATTATTTTCTATTGTTTTTGGTTATCCACACAGAGAAGGCACATCTTTCAGAATGAAAATGTAAGGAAAAAAAAAAAGAATGAAAATGTAGGAAACTTCTGAATATACACTTTATTTTAAGCACAAACCTATGCAAAATGAGGAACATTAACCAAAATATGATATTTTTATAATAGATAAAATAATTGTGTTTAATAAAATGATATTCAAAAAGCTGAATATTTAGGGCACATCAAACATAAACATGAATTTTGCTGGCTCATTCATGATTCCAAAACACAGTTTAGGAACTTTATCTGCTTTGAATGGAAAGGATGTTTCTATGTTAGTGTGACATAGAAAACCCTGGACCTTTAGATCAAAGCAATTTTCTCTAGTGCTTTAAGTTAATAGCAGTCTAGACTTGTGTCCACAGTAACAGAAACACCACACTTCATCTTAGTTTATACTTACACTTGTTTTTGTTATTAAGGGTGGTGTATTACTTGTTTTTGTTTTGTTTTAATCAAATCCAATTAGTGATTTTATTTTGGATTTTTGTTTGACAGACTGCAGTCTTTTTAATTGAATGTGGCTCAGGATGTTCCAACATTTTAAACATAACCCCAAAAATGCAGTAGTGGCATATTACAGCTTAAAAGGAGCATAGTCATTGCCATGGGGGATTTTATTTTACCTGGATTCTGGGATTCTAAAAGAGGTCCCTGAAAAACCAGGCCTATCAGCTGCTGTCTCATGTCATCATAAAGCCAAAATCATGATCAAACCAGTAGAAAACTATGGACCATATCTTTGTGGGCCTGTGGCCAATCAGAGTGACCAAAAGACCTAATAGTCTGACATACAGTAAAGGATGATTGACTAAATGTATTTGTGGTAGAGTCTCGATGACTGGCTAATTGGAGGGGAAAAAAAACAGGAATGCGGAATGGCTGACATAATACCTTTACTTACATCTCTACAAATTGGTGGTGTTATGTAAATAATTTATCCTCCCAAAAGGGGCAATTTTACCATCAAAAGCCTTCATTGTATCACATGTACTAAAGTATACCAATACATACTAAATTCATTGGCAATTTATTATTATAAGAATTTAGTTACTGTATTTACTGCAAATGCTGAAATATCCTGCTATATAATTCATCTATCCAGTCACTTTCCTCCTATCAATCACCTTGTCTCTTACAACAAATATGTTTCCTTCTATTTCATTACAGAAATATCTTATTTTTTTGCCTTAATCAACCACTCTGTATTCTGAGAATCTGCTTAGCATTTAATTGAAAGGAAGAAAACAGACATTCAAAAGAAATTTGTATGCAACTTGTCATAAAAACCTGATTTGAATTGGTTATTATAACAAAAATGGTGTGAAAGATTTCAGAGGAAGTGAACATTTATATTGATGTCATTTGTAGAATTATTTCAAATAAAATTAATAAAGAAATAATTATTCTGCATCTGCTCATTTTAACCCTAGTTTGTTTTAGAAGGAAATGATAGCTATTTAAATGCTGTTAGGTCATTGAGTACATTGAAAACAGGGGTCAACAGGGAGCAAACAACAATTCATTTTTAGATCAAGGTTCTAACACCAGGGAATGTTCCAAGAACCATTTTATTTTCAAATGAATTCCTTCTACTTGGAGCCAAAGGTCAGCAAGCTAGCATTAGTTAAAGAGGTCTCAGCTGCATCAAAGTTAAATAACAACCAAAAGTCACCCACAACAGTGTCTCTCTAATCCATAGATGTGTCCTCAAGGGTGTCAGGCCAAAGAAAAAAACACAGATTTGTTAAAGGTTCTAACAATACGTGCTGTGATCAGTGAGTATCTTAGTCTGAGAGCTGAGGATAAGAAGGTTTTTTGTTCCCCACATAGAAGAAAAAATTCTATTTTAACACAGCTGCCTGTTGAAGTAAAGATGTGTTTTTGCAATTGATCAATCTGTATAATACAACATAGTCAATTAAGTGAAGCTTAGAATCCAAACATAAGAAAATATTAAACATAAGATATTTTATATTCTTTTAAAATTTCTATGGTCATGATATAATAACCCAATGCATACACTGACCTTTAGGTGAATTTTTTTAACAAGTGTAAAGTCTTCCAGTGAAAAACTTTTGCTGTTGAAACTTAGAAACTTATTCTGTTGAAAACATCAATACTCCAAGCTTGGGTTGGTATTCTCAGAGAAATAAATATTGATTCCCTCCTCCATCCCTTAGCAATGGCAAGCAACAACCCTGATTTCTCTGAATATATTGTTAACAATTGACAGATTCTGTTAGCATTGGATTTTTATTGTTTCATTATACTCTCTTCTCAAAAAGGCATTTGTGTTACTTTTGTCATAGACAAGACAAAAATGAGGCTGAAATTAATGTAGCACCCGTATACCATAACTACTTTGTCAAGTATGATATATCTAGTTTTGGACTTAATACCACTGACTTGCAAAGATTTATTGAAAAGTAACCTACTTCCCAATTATATTCTTTTTTAAGCAGATCGGGTGACAAAGTTATGCACATGTATGCAATTATTAATTGGAACGCAAAGCTACCCAAAAAATTTCCTGTGAATGAGTTTATACATCCTACTCCTTACTTGATTACTGACAGTGGTTCCAGGGTGCCTTGCCCAGTCAGATGTTGTAACTATCTTTAATGTTAACCATCTCTGGACAAATTAGCTAACACAATCCAACATGTGTCCAGACGTTGACTTGATCTATTGGGTTTTATTTTTCACTACCTCTGTATGCAAATCTGACTGAATAATTTAGAATAAATATTAAAACAATATTGATCTAATTCACCAGACTATAATTCATTTCTATGACAAATGGGTGAGTTCAGAAATTTATTCAAGTGCAAACAGACCTAAGGAAATGACCCCAAATGCAGAAAACATTGGTATGTTGTTATAAAAGTACTTTTAAATCTCTAGTTTAAACAATTCTGATTCAGAAATCTAAAAACTATTCATGAAAAAACTTTTACGATTATGTTATTGCTTTTCATAACTTTTCTCTAAATAAAGCTGCTTGAAGTCTATTCCAAAAAATTCTCCCATAAAAAAAGGGTCTATAAAGATTCAGTTTAGATATTTTAATAGTTCATTATGCTTTGCTGGCTTCTAAGCTCTAATGGATTCTACAAAATAAAAAATGATGCAAAATCTGGAGTCCATTATTATTTGTTTTATAACTTGTTAAGAAAGTTACAGAATTTTGTTTTAAAACTTGATTGAGACTTTTTGCTGAACATGTGTAAGTTTATCAGTTTTCAAAGAATGCAAATGTAGAAAGCCACCCAAAGATGGGCTTCCAACATGAAGATGATTTTGAGATGAAGGCAATCGAGACCCTGCAGACTTAAGAGAAACTTTTGCCCCTCTTTTAACTATATAGAAGAATCTAAATTGAGGATTTCCCAAAATAAGAGTTATTAGCAGAGATAAATTCTATCTGAATGACCCATCTGGATGGCAGGGCAAACATCTAATAACCAAACATCTACTTTCCTTAAACATTGAGTCCTCTCCTCTGAAGTCCCAGCTCTCTACCTTCTTAGTTCTTAGTTCAATATGACATATTGACAGTCATTTTGTCTGACTGTCTTTGAAAACTCCATGTCTGTGTGGATTCCTTGTACATACAATTATTAAATTTGATTTTCTCCTGTTAATTTGTCGCATGTCATTTTGATCCCCAGTCCAGCTAGAAGGATCCTTAAAGGGAATGGAAGTTCTTGTTCCCTATCATACAAATTAACCAGTTTAAGGTTTACATAATCAGTTTATTTTATAGCTTTAAAGTGGCCATATATATGTATATATGTAAATGAATATTAGTATTTAATATTTATAGATTCAAGTTAAAAAATTTAATTTTTGTCTCATGGCATCCACAAACATATCTAATAAATATATAAAGTGTGCACATGTTGCTTGACTTTACTTAATCATTAAACCTGTTAAGGGATCCAACAGTTTGAAATGGTACTGCTAAGTAAACATTACTATTTTTTAAATAAAATCTAGTCATTGTAGTGTTTAGAGTTAAAAGAACTCTTAATTAAAAACAAATCACACACTGAAGTACGTCTAAACCAAGTAGATCATATTTTATGTTTTTGTGTTAGATATGTATTAATATTTAGATTGTTTGTGCATTCACTCTCTAAAGCATACCTCCAAAGTGTCTATGTAAACATGGGATCTAGATTATAATTAGCATATAATTTTATTAAAGTATCCAAACAAACAAAAGTTTGAATGAAAAGTACAATTGAATGAGTAAATTGACAGAATTTCCTTTTCCTTTTATTATGTCCAGTTATCCAACATATAGTACATTTGGTTTTTGATGGAATGTTCAACAATTCATTAGTTGCATATAACATCCAGTGCTCACCACAACACGTGCCCTCCTTAATACCCATCACCTGGCCACACCATACCCCAATCCTCTCCCTTCTGCAACCCTCAGTTTGTGTCCCAGAATCCAGAGTCCCTTATAGTTTGTTTCCCTCTCTGATTTCATCCCAGAATTTTCTAAAGTCATTGTTCAGTAAATAAATATACCTGTGGAAAAATAATTGATTTCCCAAAACAAAATTTTCACTTTTTTAACTATCACAACTTAAACTCAGATAAAACCTAAATCCAAGCAAGAAGTTTCTAGAAACTTTTTTACATTTTTTTAAATGTAACCATTGGTGTTCAGTGAGTTTTGTAAATATTAGCTAACTTCTCCTCAGTAGGCCATAAAAACAGTTATATTAACAGTATTTGCTCAACTTAGATTATTGCTTTTTTTAATTTAAATTCAATGTAGTTAACATAGAGTGTATCATTAGTTTCAGGGGTAGAATTTAGTGATTCATCAGTTGCATATAACACCCAGTGCTCCTTACATCATGTGCCCTCCTTAATGCCCATCACCTAATTATCCCACCCCCACCCACCTCTCTTCCAGCAACTCTCAATTTTGTTTTAAAATGTGTCTATTTTTTCTTTTATATCATTATAAATGAGCATATTGAAGCTACCAGCAATGGAGTATGATATAAAAGCAGAAACATAGTAGGTTATATAAAAAATAAAAGCTGATAGTTTTCCCCACTCTGGAGGAAATAGCATGAGTATTGCAAAGCAGGAAAAGAATACTAATTAGATATGAAATGGGGCTTTCATAGAAAGCTTTAAAGACTATGATGGGAAGATTTTATTTAATTTGTGAAAAGATATGTTGCCACTAAAGGATTTGTAATTGAAAGTTTATCCATTCAATATTACTCCGTGATAAATGCCCTCCATTTTTTTTTTCATGAAGAGTATATTACAGAAGGAAAAGGAAGATTAGTGAGAAGTAATTTGAAGACATAATGCTAGAATGATACCTGTGGCTTTTGAAATTGAGGGGAAATGTAGAATTATGCAAATATTAGCTACAACTACCAAATTATTTGTTTCATTTATTCCAAAGGGAATAGATAGACATAGAATAGACATTTCTACTCCAAAGGGAGAATTTCTATTCCATAGGTCTCAGAGAGTGGTCACTGTGGCAGCCTTTTCAAATTCTGAGCTAACTTTGGAGTCATTCTTCACTTTTCTTGAAGAATAACTTATGTTTGTAGTTAGCTGTATTGGATGATACTGTAGAAGCCCCAAGTTTAACAATCTCCCTTCATTTTGTCCCACTTCTGTCCTCAGGTCAAGCTAGTAGTGTCCCTACTCTTTTAGAATTCTCAAAAAATCTTGTTAGCTTCCCATAAAAATCAGAAGTATTTAAAATCATCAGACTAGAGGGTTATCCACAGTTCTGTTCTGAATAATCTCATCTCTATTCTTGACTTCTGATAAAGTGATTGATTGACTCCATGAACCACATTTGTAATCTCTTTAAAAAATGAGCTAGGACACAACCTTGGTGATCTCTCCAGAATATGTTTCCGCCTTTTTCGCAATATGAATGGATTATGAATTTTCCAAATATTAAAGTTCTAGTTCCTTTTTGTCTCACAATTCTTTCTTCAATTTATTTCTCTTCTGTTGCCTTTTACTATAAGCAGTAAGGAGAAACTAGTCTAGGTCTTCAACACTTTGCTTTGAAATTTTGGCTAAATATTCAATTTCATCTCATAAATCCTACTTTTCACAAAGCACTACAACAGTTAGGCTAAATTTTTTGCCACTGTGTAACAGGGATCACCTTTCCTCATTTTTCTATAAGGTATTCCTCTAAAATGCATTTCAAAACTCATACACACTCTACTTATTACCCAGCTCCAAAGCTGCTTCCACATATTTAGGTATTTGTTATAGAAACACTCTTCTTCCTGGTAAAAAAATCTGTGTTAGTTTTCTAGGACTGCTGCAACAAAGTACCACAGACAGTGGCTTAAATAATATAAATTTATTTTCTCATAATTTTGTAGCCTAGGACTTTGAGACCAAGTTGTTGGCAGGCTTGGTGTCTTTAAGCTTTTCACCTTGGCTTATAGGTGGCTGTATTTCCAAGTGTCTTCACATCATCTTCTCTCTGTGCATGTCTGTGTCCAAATTTCCTTGTTATAAAAACACCAGTCATATTGAATGAAATCTGTATTAGTCAGAGTTTCCAAAAAAATTGTCTGTAATTGTGAATTAATACAATGTATAAACAGTAATAAATATTAAAAGAATTATGTTGCTTCCACTCAGATAGTATTTTTCTTGATTTGCATGGAAGGAAATGTGGAAGAGACCATTCCTTTCAGGCAACCTGCTACTTGTGAGTTATTTTCCTGAAAGCTTTAGACAATTTCATTTCTTATAACCAATCTGAAAAGTAAATATTCTTTTTCTGTTTTGAGTGAAGAAATTGGAGTTTAGCAAATGTATACACTTTTCCCAACACCAAACAGGGTGATCAAATAGAGTTCTTTTTTTTTTTTAAGTTAATGTCATCATTATCACTACAAATAATTCATAACTCTGACTAACTTTAGCAAAAGGTTTAAGAGGAAATAAGGTAATTCACAGAACAGAAGGGAGAGGTGAAACATTTCTCCATGAAAAATGGGAACTTAAATATACATAGATAATTAGGTAGCCAGAATTAATTATTGGTCTCCTGAAGACTGTTGTTGGGGTGCAAAAACTCCAAACAGTTCCATTCTTTCTGTCATTCAAGATTTAAATTACTAAGCAATAGGTATTGCATAGTCTTGCCTTCTTCATATATCCAACCACTGGTGAAGGAATAGAAGAGTACTTTGAATAATAGTCCCACCGAAATGATTTATGATTGGGAAATAAATTAAGGGAGAATTAGGATGGCAAATCAGAACTCAACTGAAATGCTATTGCTGAGAGAAGGAGAAGAACAATCATCACAAGCCAGTCAAAACCCACAGATATCTATCTACCTGCTAGAAATTCGGATGAAGTCTGTTAGATTTTCACTGAATTTTCTCATGGTCAATAACTACTAATCAGTTTCTTTTTCAGTTGAAAACTTTTTTGAAGATTTTATTTATTTATTTGACAGAAAGAAACACAGATAGAGAAGGAAAACATGCAGGGGTATTGAGAGAGGGAGAAGCAGGCTTCCCTTGGAGCAGACAGCCAAATGCAGGGCTGGATCCCAGGATTCCAGGATCATGACCTGAGCAAAAGCAGATGCTTAACAACTGAGCCACCCAGACACCCCTTTTCAGTTGAAAATTAAGAATTTTGTATTCCAGCAACCAAAGCTCAACTAGTTTCCACATTGACTCTTTCTTTATTGAGGTGTAATTGACATATAATATTATCTTAGTTTTGGTTGTACAATGTAATGATTCAATATGTGTATATACAGCGAAATGGTCACCACAAGTCTAGGTAACATCCACCACCACAAACTGTTTTTTTCTTATGATAAGGACTTTTAAGATCTACTCTACTAGCGACTTTAAAACATACAGTAAAGTGGTATTAACTATATAGTTAATAGTCACCATGCTATATATTATATCCTCTCAACTTATTTATTTTATAATTGGAAATTTGTATCTGGACTCCTTTCACCCATTTTTACCCATCCCTTACTCCTTCACCTCTGGCAACCACCAATCCATTGTCTCTATCTGTAAGTTGTTTTTGTTGTTGTTGTTGTTTTTTAAGATTCCATATATAAATGAGATAATATGGTACTTGACTTTGTCCACTACAAATATTTGATACCAAAATATCTTTTAATCCTCTTGACAGTAAGAATTTTAGCTTCTGCAAAAAACTAATAGGATAGCAAATCACTGTCAGAGGAAATTTTCTAAGAACCCTCTTGATGAGAATGTTAACCTTAATATGTTTGTTAGAAAAAAATTCTGACTGAATCCTTAATCACGGAGTACAATATTTCATTGGAAAAACAGTCCTTAAGATGTCATTGCAAATGAATAGCAGTTAAAATTGCAATTGAATCATCATCTTTTCAATGTCATTCTATGCACATAACTTTTACTTTAGGAATCTTCTTATTACTCATAAATACAGATATATACCTTGACCTTACATTGTCAGTTTGTCTCATGAATAGATGTTAGAAGATAATGTCATTTGTATTCCAAATTTACAAGCCAATATTTTTCTTTCAATACTATTCTACCCATAACTTTTATAGTTTAGTTTAGTTTGATGTTTATAATACCATCACATGTTTGCAATTAAATATCTTCTATAATAAGTATAAAATTCAGCATGATTGAGAATGGATTTAAAAAAACAGTTTTTTTACACTATTTAGATTCATTGTTTATACTGATATATCTAATAGTTTGTAATATAAAGACATTCTTGCTCCTGTCCAAATAGTGTTTCTAAAACCCAAACCTGGTACATCTATAATTGCTATTATAGTCACAATAGATCAAGAACAGTATGAAAAATATAATAATCTTACTGTTATGGTTCAAATTGTGTTCCTCCAAAAAAGATAAGCTATAATCTTAGTATGAAGTAATTTGACTTACTGAATGTGCCTTATTTGAAAACAGAATCATTGCAGATGTAATTAGTTAAGATCCTGGAGTAGGGTGGGCACTAATCCAATATGACTGATTTCCTTAAAAGAAAATGGTCATGTAAAGACACAGAGATACATCCAATGAATAGCATGTGACTATGAAGACATAAATTGGAATTATGTATCTGTAAGCTAAGGAACAACAAAGATTGCTGACACATCACCAGAGGCCAGAAAGAGGTTAGAAAGGATTCTTCTACAAGTTTCATAGGGCCCATGACCCTGATAACACCTTCATTTCAGACTTCTAGCCTCTAGAATGTGAGACAATAAATTTCAGTCATTTTTAGCTATGAAGTTTGTGGCACTTTGTTAGAGCATCTCTAGGAAGTTAATACACTATTATAGAGAGCATCAAAAATATGGGACCTGAAACTCAACCAGACATGACTCCTTTTAAATATATATCTTAACTAACAAAGCTTTTTAGATTTTAAACTATTAGAACTAATAACTGTAGAAGAGTTGGATATGATATATAGTACAGTGGCAATGCTTATAAGAAATCAGAGAACACATTGAAACCAACATGGCATTATCTTGTAACTTTCAATAAAATATTTCAATTTTTTGTTTTTGGCTCCTTTGGCTCACTATTCTCACTTAATATCTTCCTGGCCTTTCATATATATATATATGTTTGTTTTTTATTTATTTGTGAGAGAGAAAATGAAAGAGAGAGAGAGAGGCAGAAGGTCAGAGGGAGAAGCAGACTCCCTGCTGAGCAGGAAACCCCCCCCCCATTCAGGGCTTGTCTGTGGGACTCCAGGATCATGACCTGAGCCAAAGGCAGTCATTTAACCAACTTAGCCACCCAGGTGTCCCTACCTGGGCTTTCTCTTGATGAGTTCACCAACTTCCCTTTCATGTCTGGGCTTTAAACATTCCTTTCTCTCTGAAGTAGTCTTTCCTCTTTTTTCATTTGGTCCCTCTTCACTAATACATGCTAAAGAAAAAAAAAATATATATATATGTATGTGTATGTGTATAGATAGATAGATAGATAGATGATAGATAGATAGATAGATAGATAGATAGATAGATAGATAGATAGATAGATAGATATCACAGTGACATTTGTTAAAGATAGTAAGGCAGATTTTATTCAGGGCCATTGTGATAGGTATAGTAACTCCTGCAATGAGATTTCACAGTGGGAAAGATTGGGTTCAGCTCCAAATACTGGAAAAGCAAGTAGGAATTTACAGCCCACTTCTGTAGGAGGAAACAGGAATAACAAGGTTCTTGCTAAACAGACCTAACAGGATTCTTGTTGAAGGCAAGTCAAGGTGATCAGACATTGCTTGGAAGATGGTGAAGGATGGGAACCAGATTATATATGGAGAGTTGTCAGATACAGAAGACTGGGGGTCTAACCAGTTAAAGTGATTTAGTAGAGTTCTTGCTAAAACTGAGTTTTATAAGGAATTACACAGATGGAATGAGGAGAAGGTTCAGGAATCTGACCAAAGTTTGATCAAGTAAAGTATCTTTGTCATACCTATGCCTCTAACAAGTATTAATTATTTTTTCCCCCCTCAGGCTTTCTTAACTACTTCTTCCTCCCAACTCATACTAGATTAAGTTGTTTTGTTGTATTTTCTCCTTACATAGATCTCTTGTAATTCTGTCCTGCCTTCCTCTAATAATATTCATCATACTTTTCACAACATAAATATTTCCTATAGAAGAGGGCTTTTTTTTTTTTTTTTTAGAACTTTTGGTCTTAGTCTTGGCTGAAAATCTAGTACCTTACAAAGTTCTGGGACACAAAATTGTGTACTCAGTAACTATTTCTCAATTTAATGAAAGCTGTTGTCATACAGAATTTCTCCAAATATTTTTACAGAAATGTAAAAATCCACAAATATCTGTTAATAAAAAAGACTTATATGCATGAAAATGTCCATTCTGGCACATAAAAGTCCTGGGGTCTAAAACCTAACAATGACAATCTTCAACACAATGATATAAAATTCTGGAGGCTCATGGATTTTTCTTTTTTCCTTGGTATTTCCTTTGCTTGACAGGACCATAAAAAATAATTCTGTATTTTCTATAAAGCTTAGCATAAAAATAATAAGGCAGAGTGGGTTGTTCCATTCTTACTGGAAATGAAACCTATGCTTCCTTTTCAACATGCTATAGTATGCTGGTTTCTGATAAACATGTTCTTTAAAAAAGAAAATAAATCATTTTTATGGGAGTTGGCCTCATGTTTATTTCAGATGGCAAAATGCTGAGAAGAACCCCATGCGTGGTAATACAGTGTGATTACATGGCTAAAATTGTGGAAAACTTCTCTTTGCTCGACAGCAAATCACTATAATATGCATTACTGTATGATTCTCTCTAGGGTATTCCAGGATCAGGAGATTTGTGTAGTCAATGTGGTGGGTTAATGAACTATACTCTCACATTAAGACACCAGACTTCAAGTTATTTGTACATTGTATATTTTATATACAAAGTAAATAAATATTTGTTCTGTGCTATTAAATTTTCTCTTCATTATCAGTCATCTTCAGATTTAGGTGATTATTCACATTAAGGTATAATTGAACCTTATCACCCTGACATTTTTAGCCGCATCTAGGCATTTGTGAGCTTATACTGATGATACCTAGAGAAAAGAACTTTAGAATTTATAAAGATTGTTTTTATTAAGAGAGTCTCATGGCTATAAAATGGTTCTAAAAATAACATTTAGATAATATCTATATGAATACATGGTAAGAAATAATCATTCTTTAAAGCTTATTTTAATTTAAATGTTGTCATAAATAGGAAATGGTTAAGAATTTGCTTAACACAGATGGCTCAAAAATATTTCCAGCATTAGCTGATTATAAACTATGATGTTTCTTTCACTAGCAGATAGAATTGTATATGCATAAATGTCCTTGAAATTACCAAAATATTTTAGTGTGATATCATTAACACTATTCTTAAGAGAAGTTCATATTCTTTATATTTTTTAATATAAAAAAAGGGACACCTGGGTGGCTCAGTGGTTTAAAGCCTCTGCCTTCAGCTCAGGTCATGATCTCAGGGTCCTGGGATTGAGCCCCATATCAGGCTCTCTGCTCAGGAGGGAGCCTGCTTCCCCCTCTCTCTCTGTTTCCCTCTCTGCCTACCTGTGATCTATCTCCTTGTCAAATAAATAAATAAATCTTTAAAAAATATATTAAAAAATACTGGTATACAGGGAAGATAAAATAAAGACAAAAAATTATAGATGATGTTTTTAAAAATAGTATTCATGCCATTATGCTATACATGTTGAGTAAAAGAAATTCACAGTATTCAAAGGCTGTTTTATAAATACTAAAACTCTATAAACATCAATTTACCAGATTCTATTTCCTTTAAAATATCTTTTTTACGTTTTGGTGGTTATGATCTATGGTACTTTATTGGAGGGGAAAATGGAATATAAGAGGTGCAATTAATAAGAAAGAAATCATTCATGGAGTAGATTAGAATTAAAATTAATAACAAATATATTTAAAATTAATGAACAAAAACTTAGCACCTACTATGTACTATGGGAGATATGAAAATGAATGTGAAAAAATCTGACAACTCTTCTAAACAATTCACAATCAACTTGAAAATAGAAGGCAAAATTAAAATATCAATTTAAGATAATAGATGCTTAAAGTCAAGTAAATAATTGCAATAAGGGCTAGATGTTTTCAAAAGAGATGCAAATTACTCTGGGCTGAGATTTATACAGAAAATGTAATGATGATTGGATCTGTTTTTAATTGGAAGGAGAGAAAATTGACTTTGGGCCATGGATTTAAAGAAAATGTCTTTCAACTATGTAAGAATAAATGTGCTATTTATTTATAACCATGTCTCATAAATTTTAAACTTTCCCCTTTTATAAAATAGTCACTTTTTTTTTACCAGTTTTTCATTTAGCTATATTTATACTTCTGTAATCTATCTGGTTTAACTCATGTGATTCCTTTCTACCGAGAAACATTTCAACAAGTAAATACAGATTTTGTGGGGGTACTTTTGTTCCTTTTGTTTTTTTTTTAATATATGTTTTGAATTTAAGGTTTAAAAAAGTAAAAGTTTACTTCTTGGCTTCCAATTTCCAAGTGAATAAAACTCATTTTAAAGACACTGATTCTGAAAAATCAATCTTTAAATGCAAGAGGCAAATCTTGTGAAAGGGAAATGAGGTTTCAAATTCTAAAGTTCAAGAATAATGGAATTTCCCACAACAAATTCTGTATCATAAAAAAAACTATGCATGATTTTGCATGCCAAAAAATACTCAGTTTTTATTAAGCCTCGAAAAATAGTCAGTAATATCAGCATTACCCTTAAAACATCTTATAATTTGTCAGTACAGTTTCCCTATAGAAAATTTTTCAACTGGCCATGCCACAGAATACACTCCAAACTAACTGTCTTAAACAATGTGGAAAAATTGTTGGTACACATAACTGAAAAACCTGGGAAAATGTGGGTTTTGGTCAAGGATTCATTTAATCATTCATTTTCTCTAACCATCTCTTCATACAGAATGTATGCTTCATCTCAAGGTCAGCTCTCTCTTGTTAGATTTAGTCATCTGCATCTTTTAAAGGGTGTATGTTTTTGAAAAATTAATTAATTATTAAAACGATATATTGTTGTTGCTAACTAGTCAGCTATAAAGTATAATTTCTCTTTTTACAGCTATTTAGCTTGAGTAAACTAGGGCCATAGCAGAGCTTCAGTTGGGGCCCCCTTCCATCTTAAACACATGGATGCAGCTAGTACACTGGTGTGGTGGAGACAGTTCCTACCAGCTCATGAGAGTTAAGTATTCAGGAATTTTGCTAGCCAGTTGAAGTCAATCATGTTGGAAACATTTTACAACATGAAAGTCAACATGCACTATAAATCAGAGCTTTTAATTATTTATCATCACTATTATTTTTGTTATTATTACGCCAGGAGACTTTGTTTAACAAAACATCATTGGTAGGGTTCCACAAAAATATGAATGATAAACATATTGTGGTATACTTATACACTGGAATTCCACTCGATAATAAAAAGCTAACAATAAATTCAACTATATGGATACATATCAAAATATAACAAATGAAAGAAATCTATTCTCCCCCTGCCAAAAAAATATGTAGACACTGTATGATTCTATTTATATAAAATTCTAGAAAAGACCAAGTTTATCTATGGTAATAGAAAGAAAATTAATACTTGTATTGTTGCAGGCCTAGGGAATGAAAAGATTACAAAGAATCATTTGGAGGATGGTGCATAAATTTATTATCTTGATTGTGGTGCTGGTTTCATGGGTGTCTACATACTTAGTCTTATCAAATTATACATTTTAAATAAGGCCAATTCATTATATAGCAATTATACCTCAATAAAGCTGTTTTTTAAAACAGTGAAAATAATTAAATATTAGAAAAATGACAACATTAAGAAATTATAAAGTCACCCAAAAGACTGAAGAAAGTAATTACAAATTATATATCTAATAAAGGTCTGTATCCCAAATACAAAGGAAATATTCCAACCCAGTAATCGGACAAACAACTCAAATTTAAAATGGTCAAATGTTTTAGTATACATTTCACTAAAGAAATTCTATAAGTGGCTAATAAGAAATGATTTTCAACATCATTAATCATTAGGAGAATTCAAAGTAAAACCACAATGAGCTCTTACCGTAAACCCACTAAAAGCCCTAATCAAAAAGACTGATTGTATTAGTTTGTTAGAACTGTCCTAACAAAGTGCCACAAACAGGGTGCCTTAAGAAAAAGAAATTTATGGGGTGCCTGCATGCCTCAGTTTGTTGAGCGACTGCCTTCAGCTCAGGTCATGATCCCAGAGATCCGGGATCGAGCCCCACATTGGGCTACCTGCTCAGTGGGAAGCCTGTTTCTCCCTCTCTCAATTCCACTGCTTGTGTTTTCTTTCTAGATGTGTTTCTCTCTGTCAAATAAATAAATAAAATCTTAAAAAAGAAAAAGAAAAAGAAAAAGAAATTTATTATCTAACAGTTCTGGAAGCTAGAAGTCTGAAATCAGTGTCTCAACAGAGTTATTTTCTTTTGATGGATGTAAGGGAAGATTCTATTCTAAGCCTTTCTCCTCCACTTTTATTTTTTTAAAAAAATTATTTATTTGTTTGACAGAGAGAAAAGTAGGCAGAGAGGCAGGCAGAGAGAGAGGAGGAAGCAGGCTCCCTGCTGAGCAGAGAGCCCAATGCAGGCAGGACCCTGAGATCATGACCTGAGCCAAAGGCAGAGGCTTAATCCACTGAGCCACCCAGGCGCCCTCTCCTCCACTTTTAGATCTCTTCCTTCATCTTCACATGGTATTCTCCCAGTGAGCCTGCCTCTTTGTCCAAATTTCCTTTTTTATAAGGATATCACTCATACTGGGTTAGGGATCACTCTTACACCTTGCTTTAACTTGATTATCTCTGTAAAAGCTATATCTCTAAAACAGTTTCATTCTGAGGTACTGGGAGTTAAAATGCAAACAAATATTTTTTTGGAGGGACACAATTCAATCCACAACAACAACATAAAATATTGGTATAGATATGGACAATATGGATCATTAATGCATTTTTTATTCCAATGTAAATGGTATAGCACTTGGGCCAATATTCTGTCAGTTTATCAAAAAAGTAAATATAATCTTACCTAACTACACAGTTATAACATCCCTAAGAATCTATCTAAGGTAAATGGAAATCTATATCCACACAAATAAACTGTATATAAATATTCACAGCATTATTCAAATTATACATAATTTTTTAAAGATTTTATTTATTTATTTGACAGAGAGAAACACAGCTAGAGAGGGAACACAAGCAGGGGGACTGAGAGAGGGAGAATCAGGCTTCCTGCCGAGCAGGCAGCCAGATGCCGAGCTCAATCCGGGGACTCTGGGATCATGACCTGAGCCAAAGGCAGATGCTTAACAACTGAGCCGCCCAGGCATCCCTCAAACTATACATAAATTTTTATAGCAGCCAGAAGTGGATACTATTCAAGCGTCCAACCAAAATGTGATAACAGGTAGTGGAATATTATTCACAGTAAAAATGAACAAAAAGCAACATGGAGGAACTTCAAAAACTATGAAACATGAAATAAGTTAGACAAAACACATAATTCCATTTATGTTTCATATCAAAATAAGCTAATTTTATATAAATAGGAAGCAGATCAATAGTTGGTTGAGCTGTGGCAGGAGTGGAAACTATCTTCAAATAGGTGCAAGGGAAACTTACAGAGTGATGGAAATGTTTAAAACTGGATAGTGATGATGGTTTTAGAACTCTGTAAATTTACTAAAAAAATCAGTGAGCTATATATTTAAAATGAGTGAATTCTGTGCTATTTAAATTATAGTTCATAAAACTGCTAGAAATTAATCTAGCTTGGTATTTCAGACAAACAGTGAGAGTTGCTTGGACAAGGATATTGACAGAAGAGATGCACAGGAGTGTATAAATTTCAAATATGCTTCAGAGATAAAAATAAATGAAGTCTTCTGAAAGCTAGACATTGGGTACTGATGAAATATGAGAAAGAGGTATCTGACTTGTGGCAATCCCATCTCAGAGAGGGGAAATATTTCTGAAGAAACAATTGAAGGGGGAAGAAACTCAAGAGTACAGTGGTATATCTTGACACTTTGCTGAGACATCTGTGAGACAGCCAACTGAAGACAAGTCAGTAGCTTGAGCTCATTTGTGATATCACAGATGGAAATATAAATTGTTATATATCAGCATATAGGTAGTATTTAAAGCATAGGAAGAAAAATACAGTGCTTAAGGATATAGAATAACAACAGAATATATACCAGGAAAAGAACTTTACCTCAGGTAGAGAAGTAAAAAAATGGCCAAAAAAGGGTCATCTGGGTGGCTTGGTTGGTTAAGCATCAGCCTCTTGATTTCTGCTCAGGTCATGATTTCAGGATCCTGGGACTGAGCCCTGTATGGGCTCCGCTCTGGGTTTGGAGCCTGCTTAAGATTATCTATCTTCCTTTCCCTCTGCCCCTCCCCAACTCTCTCTCTTAAAAAATGGCAGAAAAAAAAAAAGTCTGAGATAAGTACCTTCTTAATTATCAAGTGCAGAAATAGAGAAAGAGCAGAAGATAGAGACTGTGTAGAAACAGAAATATAGAAAATGATAGCAGTAAAAATAGAGAAATGAGCAAGAACAAGATTTATCTGAGGGATTATGGGTGGGTTCTTGTGTAGGAGCAAAGTGTTCATACTGCTAATTAGTGGTAAATATATTTAGAAAAATAATTTTCCCGTGGTAGACCTTGAATGCCACCATAAGTAATTTGGGCTTTTTTCTCTGTACAAAGGAATCACTTAATGAATTCTGAGTAAGGAAATAGTATTTTGAGAATGGTGGCTTAAGAAAATAAATTTAAAGGGTGCCTGGGTGGTTCAGTGAGGTAAGATCCCACTCTTGGTGTCAGCTCAGGTTATGATCTCAGGATTACGGGATGAAGCCCCGTGTCAGGCTCCAAGCTCAGTACAGTCTATTCGTCCCTCTCCCTCTGCTCCTTCCCCTGCCTGCTCCCTCTCTCAATCTCTCTCAAATAAACAATAAAATCTCGAAAAGAAAAAAAAAAAAAAGAAAAGAAAAGAAATTCAACAGAATGATTTTAGGGGATTAGACCTTTAAAAATCAGTGTATGTATCTCTTAAGGTCAAATAATGCAGGAAGATTATTCAAACAGGTTCAATCATTACAAGCAAAATCCACTTAACAGAATCCTTTTCATTCAAGCTCAGAAGGACACAGCAGTTTTCTCCTTGGGTATCACAGAATATTAAAGTATATTTTAGCTATAATAAAAAAAACATTTTATCAGAAGAAAATATATATATTTAACAAAGTTGCACTGTCACTGAATTTCTACATATACCGTATAACTACCAAGTGAATGTATAGCCAATGCCTGACTCAATGGTGGGCCAGTGGTCACCATCAAATATTATTCATCTACTCTTGACAGGTCTTACAATTAGAAAGGAAAAGATCTATACATCTGTAATTAATTTCCCTTGAGTATTAAAAATAAATCTAAAGCCTCCTGTCCATGACAGCTACATAAATAAGGCAATGTCTTTTTCCAAAAGTCTGCTTCTGTGGATTAAATAATCCCATTTCTACAAAATATTTATTATATGATTATTGCCCTCCTGGTTCACTTAGGAACATGAATACACTTAAATTTTATTTGTTCATGTCACTTGGGTTGTAACAGTTCCCTCATAAACATAGGGAGTGAGTTGAGTGAATCAGTGGTGTTAAAAATGTTCAATATCTTTTTTAGGATAGGGGATCCAAATATATTAGACACTTGAAAGCAAAGATACTAGAATGTGACAAAGACTAATAGCTACTTCCTAAAGGACCTTGCAAGAATCCTTAGATTCCAAAAATCATATTTTGAGAATGGTTTTGACTAAAGATTAAAAAGTTTATTTCAGTTCCAATGTTATGTTTTTAATTATTATCTTCTCTTTACAATTATCTACTATTCTGAACCAGGTAGATACTAATTCTCTTCCTTGGCCTCTGATAAGCATAGATAAACCATTATTTTCAGTGCTGTGAAAAGAAACAATATATTTTCAAAAGAAAAAAAAAACTTTATGAAGTCCCACTGATATGGCTGTAAATATGGCTAACACAAGAATAATAATAGAAACAGGGTGAAGAGACTAAAGAAAGGGTCACAAATAGCAAACATCTATGGTGAAGCTGATGTATCTAGACAGAAAGATCTGGATATAACTACCATTGTCTTCTTAAAAAAATCTAAACTCTTGGGGTACCTGGGTGGCTCAGTGGGTTAAGCGTCTGACTTCAGCTCAGGTCATGATCTCAGGATCAGGGATGAAGCCCTGTCAGGTTCTGTGATCAGTGAGGAATCAGCTTGTCCCTCTCCCTCTGCCCCTTCCCCCACTTGTGCTCTCTGTCCTTGCCTCTCTCTCTCAAATAAATAAAATCTTAAAAAAAATCCAGGGGCACCTGGGTGGCTCAGTTGGTTAAGCAACTGCTTTCGGCTCAGGTCATGATCCCGGAGACCTGGGATCGAGCCCCACATCGGGCTCCCTGCTCAGTGGGAAGCCTGCTTCTCCCTCTCTCTCCCCCTGCTTGTGTTCCCTCTCTGGCTATGTTTCTCTGTGTCAAATAAATAAAATATTAAAAAAAAATCCAAACTTGTGTTATGACCTCTGTACTACATTTCATGAACACCTACATATGCACATGTGTGCAATAATTTTTCTGCAGGACAGAGAGCAAAATTACAGAATAATTGATTATGTACATCTTCAGTTTTACTAGATAATTCATAATTGTTTTCCAAATTAGTTGATTCAATTTATTTCCCATTATTAGGATATAATTTTTCATCTTTCTTCACATATTTTCCAACCCTGTGTCACTATCAGAATATATTTTTTCAAATTTATGGGTGTAATATGATGTCTCATAGTTGTATTTTTTCTAATTTTTCAGTTCTGACTACTAATAAAACTGAAAATATTTAAATATATTTATTCCAGTTCATTTTCTATGATTTGCTTGTTCAGATTTTACCCATATTCTGTTACATAATTTGTTATAGTCTGTATTGATTTTTTAGTTTTATTTTATTTTTGATATCAATTGTATATAGGGTCTTTTTCTGTGATTATTCTCTCCATAATTTGTGACTGGAGTTTTGACTTTGTTCATTGTACAGGCATTTTTAATTTCATCATAATCACATTTTTCAATAATGTCCTAAATTATTTTATCTTTTTTATTTTAAATTCCTTTCACATTCTGAAGTTAAAAACAAGGTCCTTATATTTTCTTCTGAAATTCTTTAAGAATTGTCTTTTGCATAGATCTAATTCATACAAAGTTTTATTTTGTAATCTAGTTTGAACAGAAACATGGTTTTAATTTTTCTCTGGAGGGAGGGGATATGTTATAGCTAAATGAAATTAATAATTTATCTCTCCTTAATAACTGATTATATGTCTTTAAAAAGTAATTTTGTTTTATATTTGTGCATGTATTCTTTGTCCTTCTTTCCTGTTCATTAGCCAATACTGAATTACCTTAATTATACTTTATTATATTTATACTGATTCTGAATCATAAAATTTTTGCAAGCTTTTTCTCCTCAACTATGTTATTAACTCAAGGAAGACAAACACTGTATCAATATTTTTAAATATTGGGAATTAGGATACCTGGCTGGCTCAGATGGAAGAACATGCAACTCTTGATTTCCGGGTCATGAGTTCAAGCCTCACATTGTGTGTAGAGATTATTTAAAATCAATAAATAAACTTTAAATATCTGTAATTAACAATGTGAGAAAATTTTAAATAATAAAAAATGGAAGGAAAATGAGGCAAGAAAAAAGAAAAAAGAAAGAAAAAAATTGCTTTTTTCCTTGTTTTAATACTCTTCTAAATAAGTAGGTATGATTTCAGAAAATTTAGTTTGGAAATCACAAAAAAATCACAAAAAATCAAAAGCCAAGAAAAGTAACAACAACAGTATATTTTATTCCCTAAGTAATTATCTATAAATCAAGGTAAACTATTATGTATTCTAGAACAGACTTAGTAGAATTTTAAGGTCGAGATAAGAATCCAATTTGCTTTAGAAACACACAGGCCTGTCTTTACAACTTTCTAGCTTTGCAAAATGACCAATGTATTTAAACTATAAACTTCATTTTTTCTTCTGTTAAAGTAAGTAATATTTGTCTTATAAAATGATTAAAAGATTAAATAAGATAATGAATACAAAATATTTTCTGTCTGGCACAC
Source organism: Spilogale gracilis (assembly GCA_004023965.1). Lineage (NCBI taxonomy): Eukaryota > Metazoa > Chordata > Mammalia > Carnivora > Mephitidae > Spilogale > Spilogale gracilis. Next base: position 50,258 of record PITA01014010.1, read on the forward strand.
ATTATAAAATAAACATATACTAAAAATTACAAAATCAAATACTTAGATTTGTGAGCAAGACAATCTCTGCTGGTTCATTTCAAATGCATAAGAATTTGAAATTAATCATTGGCATATTAGTCAATGATTTTCTAGGTGTGAATTTATTTTTGTTTAATTTTTTACTTTTATTTTTTTGAGAGGGAGAGAGAAAAAGAGCACATGTGAGTGGGGGAGGCACAGAGGGAAAGCGAGAGAGAGAATCTTAAGCAAGCTCCAGGTCCTGCATGGAGCCCAAAATGGGGCTGGATCTCAGGACCTTGACATCATGATGTGAGCAGAAATCAAAGTTGAACACTTAACTGACTGAGCTACCTAGGTACCCATCTAGATGCGAATTTAAATGAAAATGGTGATATTTAATAGGCACTTCTTTTTTTTTTTTACTAGTTAAAAAATGAATACAGCCAAATAAATTCATTTTTATGGTATATATGTGTTCTGGTAATATAGGATAGTTTTTAAAAAAGATATGTTAGGGTGAGTAAAAAAAATTCCATAGCAAGTATTTCCTCTCCAATTGCATGTTTCCTGAACGGGCTGAACAGATGTAGATTGACTCTAACTTATGTTTTCTGGAATAATAAAAGAAATTTAGAGAGGTAAATTGGTGAGTACATAGCTTCAATCTATCACAGAGCAGTGTAGATACTCCAATCTGCTCCTTTTGTAGAAATGCAACCTACAAAACACTACAGAAATAGTGCTGTAGTATAGCACAGGTAATGTCCAAAGAATGATATTTTTTCAGTTATTCAGGATTATTTTATCCTATTCTGTACCATAGGAACTCTTGTGGCAGGTAGTAGTACATGTAAAGGATTTATTTTTCAGTATAGTAGTTGGGTTTAGATTAGTATAATAACCAAATTTTCCTTGGTTCCTCTTTTAGTTTAATAAAATTTTTTAAAGCTATTATTAAAATGTGTTTAATTTCAAGTAATATTACTTTTGTATGTTTTGCTACTTTTTTAGTTTATTTCTCTTATTTTTTTAAAGATTTTATGTATTTATTTGACAGAGAGAGAGATCACAAGTAGGCAGAGAGAAAGGAGGAAGCAGGCTCCCTGCTCAGCAGACAGCACGATTTGGGCCTTGATCCCAGGACCCTGAGATCATGACTTGAGCTGAAGGCAGAGGCTTTAACCCACTGAGCCACCCAGGTGCCCTACTTTGCTACTTTTTAATAGTTGCAACAAATTGAATCATTACTTTAACATGTGAGCCCTGGTGTTTCTGTCTTCAAAGAATAAATTCTTCACTTGATAGAAACTATAGCTAAGCGTATCATTAAAGGAGGAAGAGTCTTACACATCTCTCAGTCTCTTATCATTCAAGTTATGGTTTTACCAAAACAATTAGAGTCCTAGGTATTTACTGAACTGACTTGAAATATTATTTCAATACAAAAAGCTGTGCACACATATGTATAGCTTATTTATTCATATTGCCAAATGCCAGAATCAACCAAGATGCTCTTTGATATGTGAACAGATAAGCAAATTGTGGTACATCCATACAAATGAATACTATCTGGCAATGAAAAAGAATGAATAATCAATTCACATAACAACTTGGATGACTCTTAAATGCATGTTACTAAGATGGAAAAATGTCTGAAAAGGCTGTATGCCAGAATGATTCTATTTGTGTGACATCCTAGAAAGGGAAAAGTATAGAAATGAAAACAGATCAGTGATTGCCAGGGTTTAGGAAGGAGAGTGATAATTGAATCCATGAAATCCAGAGGATATTTTAGGTAGGTGAAACTCTTTGATGTGGTAATGTAGTGAATATGCATGGCACTGTATATTAGTCAATACCTGTAGAACCTTGCAGAAAACATAGTGAAATATAATGTATAAATTATGAATGTACAATATAACTTCACTGACTAAAAAAGGAGGTGCTGACATGAGTGTAGAGTTTAAGACTAAATATAAAGAAATATACAAAAGTCTTGTATTCTGGAAAAGTTGTTCCCCATCGTGTATGGATTAACATTTCTGAAACCACTATCCACGTATACTGGGAATAAACAAATAAGTAGATGGATGGAGGGTATGGGGGCCAGGTATCTTACTCTCGGAGTATGAGATAATACATAAGCAAGGAAGAAGGCTAGACTAAATCATGGTATACTAAATTAGAATTAGAGACATCTGTGTAAATTGGTGTTTAGCTTACATAGACCTATACACATATAACACAGAAATAATCACAGATATATGATTAATATAATTGTATACATAAGTTAGTATATACACATATATCTCCTCTAACTTTTCACTGAGAGGGCCTAAAAGTAATGACACTCCCATGGGAATGGGGACATTCAGCATGGTCTCTTGGTTTCTAAAGCCACTTTTTAATAAAAGAAATCTTGGCTTATTGGCAAAATGGCTCTTCTTAGGGTTAGGGTAGAAAGTATATGAGCCTTGCAGTGCCAGAGTGTAAAGAAATGCTCAAAAAACAAGAGACTGAAGATATGTTAAAGGGACACAGAAACTAACTGAAGGAACTCCCAATGGCCAAAGCTGAAACAATCGATACAAAATAATAATAATAATAATAATAATAATAATAATAGAGGTTATATTGGATTATAATCCAAATATAAATTACTTAGAACTCCATACTGATATAAATAAATAATTGAATGAACAAATGAGGTGGTAAGGAGGAAGAATAGACACATTTCTTGTACAGAAAATTCTAAATTCTAAATAATCTACGTAAATATTATCATCTCAAGGAGGTGGCTACAATTCTCCACGTTTTTGTACAGGCTGTATATGGTGACTTGCTACCAGACACAATAGAATAAAAAAGAGGAAAAGAGTAACTTTACCCAGCACACATCTCAGCTAGGTGATCAAGACTAATGCCAACAACAGTAAGTCATGTTGATATATGTATCATTGCTGTGATGTGATGGGAATCATATTTTTTATTCAAACCACCTTCCTCCAGTATAATCATGAGGAAAGTATCATACTATTCAAACTGAATGATATCCTACCAAATAGCTGCCCATTACTCCTCAAAAGCATCAGCGTCGTCAGAAGAAAGGGAAGTCTGAGCGACATTCATGACATAGCTATATACTAGATAGACATGCCAACTACAAGTAATGGAGTATCCTAGATGGGATCCTATACAGAAAAAAGCAATTGGGTAAAAATTAATGGCTTTACCTAATAGTGGAAGGCCAATGTTAGATTTTTGGTTCTCACAAATGTACCATACTAATGTAAAATGTTAATAGTAGGGAGAATTAAATGTGGGATGTACAAGATACCCAAAGACACATATACTATCTTTGCAACTTTAACACAAACCGAAAATTATTCTAAAATAAAGTTTATTTTAAAAAAACTCTGTGGACAAAAGGACATGAGTTAAATAGTTATGAAGGTGAATTATTTTCATTATATTGCACCAAAATGTAACTAATTGTTGTTATCAAGCATAACTAGAGGTTTGAAATCACTGAAAAACAAGGTCTGTAGGATTAAACACTAAATGAGACAGAGTAAATGTATTTCTGTGCTTTAACTGATGGAAAGCAAAATATTCAATGAGAAAGAAACTTAAATATTTCAAAGTAAAATAAAGATTACTCTTTCCTGAGAATATTAGGTCAGTCTACCAATATCAAATCAACAGAGAAAAGGTAAAATGTTCAGACAGATTTAATGGTGGTATTTCAACATGATTAATTTTTGTAATTTTCAATCATGAGCCATAAGATAAATATATGACTAAATATGTTCAAACTCTAGTACATAAGTAATTCATGTATAATAATACTGAAGAATTTTTAAGTCATATATTAAAAATGCTTCCCAAAGTTTATGGTTTAAACTTTGCTAAACTATATAAATTTGGGAGTTATTTTGCATAAGACATAAAGCTACATTCAAGCTCTGATTGAGATTAGGCAACAAACATATTTATTATTGAAAAATCTCACAGAGAGAACAAAAGTCTATTATAGAATGTACCTTGTTTACTATAGGGGTGTTTTTAGATTAAGATAGGTGAACAAATCAATTCAAAACATCTCGTATGGTGCAACATTTACTGGAAAGTCAACATTTCTCTATATATTAATGATTCCACTACAATTTAAACTATGTTTAAAGTAACGGTACAGTTGACATCAACAGCAAAGTGAGATTAATTGATATGGAGTGCAAAATGATTATTGAAGTCTTCAAAGTGTATAGATCTGGAAGCCTTTACTATTATAACCTCCTGCCTTTCTAATAAGCCACAAATGTACCAGACAGAATAAGCAAAAATCAATTTAATAATTCAAAATGAGTGAAATATTCTAACCACAGTTTTATGGTTACATTAATTGATTTTTTTTTAATGGCAAAAACACAAACTTGAAGCATTAACCCAAAAGGATCTGAGGTCATTTCCAAGTCAATGTGATTAATGATTTCAGGTTCATCAGTACTTAAATTTGCAAAATGGGAGTGTTGCACTGCCAAATAAGAAATGCTGATGCTGGTTATATTTCACCTATGGTTTTCAGCTTCATATATATTTCACCTTCACTTAGGCCATATAGGTTTTCATCCTTCCATTTCTTAACTAGTTCATTAACTCCCCATAATCCATAGACTGGTATTTCAACTGGGTTCCATAGACTTCTGTTTTTTATGGCACTGTTCTCAAAGGTTTAAGAGTAGCTATCAGGGAAATACAAATCAAAACCACTCTAAAATACCACCTTACACCAGTCAGAATGGCCAAAATTAACAAGACAGAAAACAACAAGTGTTGGAGAGGCTGCGGAGAAAGGGGAACCCTCTTACACTGTTGGTGGGAATGTAAACTGGTGCAGCCGCTTTGGAAAACAGTGTGGAGATTCCTTTAAAAATTAAAGATAGAGCTACCCTATGA
>PITA01014011.1:0-34497 GCA_004023965.1 Spilogale gracilis
AGACCCTGAGTATAATCCTCAGTTTCTAGGATCTGTGGATTCACAGGTGTCGTTTCTGAATCACACTCCATTAAGAAGATGTTTCTATGCCAAGGACTTGGAATTCTGCTTTAAAACACAAAAGTTATAATTAGAAGGACCTTTAGAAATACTCTCGTTCACCCTTCATTTTATAATTGAGGAGACTAAGGCCAATACAGTAAGATGATACGTGTAATCAAGGCGCTTGTGATGGTTAATTTGATGGGCCGATTTGACTGAGTCATGGGTGCCCAGTCGTTAGTCAAACATTATTCTGGTTTGTGTGGACGAGATTAACGTGTGACCGGGTGGGCTGAGGAAGGCAGACCACCCTCCCCGCTGTGGGTGAGCCTCAGCCCATCAGTCAAAGGTCTACGTAGAATACCAGGCCGAGGAAGGCAGAGTCACTCCTCTCCGCTTGGCTGTCTCTGAGCGGAGCCCTCAGTGTCCTGCCTTCCGGATGTGTCCTTGGAACGCACATCACTGACTCCCGATTCTCAGACCTTCAGACTCAGACTGAAATCACCCAATTGGTTCTCCTCAGTCTGAACTCAGCCTCCATGCTGCGGAAGGCAACTCCTTATAATAAATCTCTTTCTTCCCCTGCCCTTCCCTCTCCTCTCCTCCTCCCCTCTTCTCTTTCTGTCTCTGTCTCTCTCTCTGATTTGCTGGCTTCTGCCTCCTCTAACAATTCTTTAAATGATAGGCATCTTGGGGCTTCTTCCTGGCCACTCTTGCTTGCTCCCTCTGCACCCTGGGAGCTGTGGACCGCTGCCAAAACATCCATTTACCCTCCACGGGAGGGCGACTCCTAACTCGTATCTCCAGCCCGATTTCTCTCCAGAGCACCAGCCTCCTTCCTCCAGATGCGCACGGACATATCCGCCTCCACACATTAGAAGTCTCACATTAAGCACATCCAAAGGGGAAGCCCTCACCTCCCCTGGCCATTTGGCAAATCTGCTTCTCATTCGGCACTCCCTGTTTTGTTAGATGAAACCTCCATCCGCCCCTGTGCTCAAGACAGAAAGCTAGGCTCTTCTCCTCCCCCTGCCTCCTCCAACACACTTCCAACGAGTCTTACCGGGCACCCCCTCTCGGATCACTCGCTCCTCTCTGGCTGCCCTCCGCGAGCAGAAGGCAGGGCCCCATCCACACACCTCGGCACTCGTGTCCAGCCTGGCTCCCCCTCAGTGCTCCTCCAAATTTCAGCTAGAATAACCTTCCCAACATATAGATCTGAGCGTGGTCACGACCCCCTTACACAGACACACTTTAGATCTTTCACTGGCTGGTATTTGCTCCTAAAATAAAGTGTTGGAATAAAATCCGGGGGTGGGGGCAGGGCAGGTGGATGGGTAAAGGTAGCTAAAAGTTGGCGAATTTCCAGTTATAAGATACATAAATCCTGAGGTGTAATCTACGGCATGGTGAGTGTCGTCAATGACATTGTACCGTATACTTAAAAGTTGCTAAAAGAGTGGATCTTAAAAGTTTTCATCACCAGAAAATAAAAAATTAGGACTATGTGTGGGGATGGATATTAACTAGATTTATTGTAAAAAAAAAAAAAAAGAAAAAAGAAAAGTCTAAACACCTTAAAAAGGTTTATCAGCCTCTCTATCACCTGGTTCTCACCATTAGGCTTCTGTCCCATAGTCGTCCTTCCCATCATTTTGTTCTCCCCTTCTGTCATGGTTAATACCCCTTCTTCCAGGAAGCCTTCCATAACTCTCTAGCTTTCATGTGTTCCACAACATTCTCTGGACCTCCCGAACCAGGGAACTCACCAGGAGTGAGTCACCAGGATGACCTCCTCGGAGTTTCCCACACCGTATGGAAAGCTCTGCAAAGATGGGTCAGGAGGACTGTCCTGCTCCCTTGATATCCCCATGGGCTTCCAAAACTTCTGACACAGAGTAGGCGCTTGATGCAGACTGCCGGAGTAAATGAACGAACACTGCCTTTCTCGTGAATGACTCAGTACTTCAGTCTGGCGTTTCTCTGCATTCCCTGTGAATCATGACTGAATTTGTATATGTAAAATGACCATAATTAAGAGTTATTGACTGAATTAAAGGAGAGGAAGCAATTAGAGTGATTTGTCCCTGAATTCTCCTATAGCGTAAGTTAATTTGAAGGAAAGGAATTACTGAATGAAAACCTAGAAACCGAGAGCAGTCTCATGGTGTGACCTGAATGCCTCGTAGAGAAAAATCTTTAATGGATGTGGTGTCTGGGCTGGTTAGACTATAAAAAAGATCATTTATGGTAGAGCATAAGGGTCCTGAAGGTTCAGCCTGGAAACTATGAAGAAACCCATAGTTTAGTTAAGGAACCTAGAGGAGGAGGATTTGGAATGGGAAACGCTGGGAAACTAAATCCAGATTTGAGGGACGGCTAAATAAGACATCTCATCATCTGGACAAAGTTGGTTTCCGTAGCAACCATACCTCCCATGCCTTTAGCCAATAATCTCTTCTTCCTAATGTTGTTCCAGGTAAGTGTGACATTTTATTCTTCTTTCATATATGGACACAGATGAGGCTTACAGACAACAAATATACTAAAACAGGGCAGACGAGGTCTCCGGCCAAAAACTGAGTCAGAAAAGAATGCGTTTTCATGTTCCCACTTTAGTACACAAATGAGGAAAGTAAAGGAGAATCTAAGAAGTGGAAGTCACATATCAGGGGGAAATGCCATATGCAAGAACGTGGACCTTCCCCAGAAGGAAGGCTTTATTTAGACTTTGCACTGGAAAAACCTGGCTGGCGCTGTTGCATGGGATTTCCAGCAGGTGGCGCCCTGTAACAATGAATGCAAAACGCAAGTGTCAAGGTCCCTAACTGGCAGCTACATTTGAAGAATTGAAATCGCGTCCCTCTTGAGATCTATACATTCTGCTCACACACTCAGGAGACTGTGGAATCCGTGTCCCCTGTCCAACACACACATACGCATGCGCAGACACATTCCTCTGCTAGAGGACAGAGCAGCGGCTACACTGTATCAGGAAGGCAAATATTGATCAAGCCCGCTGAGCAAATATGCACAGAGACGCATGGGAACTGAGCCTGTTTCTCAGGGCCGATCCATCTCCCCTGAGTGGGCCTTGAAACCCGTGCAGGAAATAGTCCACAGGTGTCCACGAGGACTAGCCCGACGTTGCATGCTCTCTCCCAACACCCAGCACCCTCCTCTTCCCACCTCCTCTGAAGATGACAGGACGGCTTAGTGGAAAGGAAGGAGGAGGGCTCGGAGCACGAGGGGCAGCCACCTCGCTCGTCATCAGATGAAATCTGTCTTCTCCCTGGCATCAGGTGTGCAGGCCCGCCCCTGCACACACCTGCATGTCACGCGGTCCGCACTGCAGCTTCCCATAAACCTTCACATGTCCGCGGTGTCTTATTCCCCTCCACCTTGTCACACCTTCTCACGGCCCTGGTTATCATCTGGGCTTCCTCTCTCTCTCTCTCTCTCTCTCAAATGTTCTAACTCTCCTTCCCCGGGGATTTCAAGGGGCTCAAGTCTCTGCCACTAAAACACAAACTCAGTGGGATGGCCATGAGCCGATCACCATCCAGACTAATAGTTCCGTGAGGGTCCTGATGCCATCCCATCTAGTACATTTATGTATGGAAGCGTCCATAATTGGACATTTTAAAGTAAGAAACCAAAAATTATGTTTCTTCTTGTTTGGCGGCCCTCACTTTCTGCCTCACCAGCTTCTCAGCCAAACTTCTGAGAGTTGCTTCAACCTGCTTGCCTCCCTCCCAGCGGCTTCAGCTTCCCTCTGGTTTCCTGCCCTGAGGCTCCACAGAAACCGAGACAGCTCCCGCCACCAACTTCATGCCACTTAATCTACCGGCGCTGGGGTTATGACCACTCTGCACATTCGGAAACATGCACCCCGGCAGGGCCCTCCATGAATGCTCCCTGGGCTTTGGGAGTGGGGGCGGTTCTGGTCTCTGTGCTACGGCCCTTGCACGACTTCTCTTTCTCTCCTCAGTGTTGGGGTAACCTGAGCACCTCCCTGGCCCCCTCGCTCTGCACTCTCCACCAGGCGACCTCACAGGAACATCTGGCCCAACATGCAGAGGGCTCTCCAAATCAGATCAGTTCAGACCCGGGCCCAGCTCCCGACCTCACCCCCCCCCACGTCTCTTGGAGATCTCCAAAGCACCTGGAAATGAGAAGTCCAAAGCTGGGCTCACCACTTTCCCCCCTGCCCCTGCTCCTCTCCTTACAGTGGTCCTTATCTTGGTCAGTGGCATGTGAGCCAGAAATCACGGAGCCGTCCTGGGTCTACCATTTCCAGTCCGCCACTAAATCCTGGGCATTCAGGCTCCTGCACATCCCTACCACCCACCGCTCCGCTCTGTCTCCACCACTGCCCCCCACGAGCTGCACCACAACCCCTGTGGCCCCTGAGCTCCAGTATCTACTCCAGCACCTTCCACACTGCTCTCGGAGCTGCAGCGCGGGCCATCCTCCTGGAATGCAAATCTAATCACACAGTCTTTGGCTTAAAATCTCCAGTGGTTTCCCTTTGTTTCTCAGAAAAGGACAAAACCCGCTACAGTCCCTGCGCAGCCGTGCGGGGTCGGCCCCCTGCGTCTCTTTCCAGCCCCACTTGCCGCCACCTTGAGCCTCCCTCTCCCTGGCGGGACCACCCTTGCCTTTCCTCTGTTCTCTCTGCCATGGCGACACCTGGAGCTCCCTATTCCTCAGTCCAGGAAGATCCTCCCTTCCTTCATTCTCTGCCTCGCCATTTCCCACTGATCTTTCAGATTGAACTCCAGAGTCGCTGCCTTGAAGACGCTTCCCTGGCCTCCCTGAAAAGCTCAGCTCCCTCGCCTCAGGCTGGCCAGCTCCATGGATCGCCCCTTTACTAAGCTCCAATTTCATGTGTGATCATCTGTGTCTTCTGCTGGTCGCTGTGTCCCAAGACCTAGTTCAATGCTTGGCATGTAGTAGGTACTAAATAAATGTTTGTTGAATGAGTAATGCATAATTCATGTGCACACCTGGCCAGGTTTCCAGCCCCTTAACCCGTCTCTGCTGTATCTCCCCCTTCATCTCTGAGTGGATGCTCAGGGGTCACAAGCTCATTTTGAATAGTAACGTATTTCTTTTCTTTTGTAACGAGGGTAAGCCAGGCACCCAATGTGGGCACACCAGGCACAACTCTTATTACCAGATTGGAGACCAGCTAATTATATTTGCACTTAAAAAGTGAGCTATAAATAAGTAGATCCCCAAATTTCTACTAGAAGGTAGCAAACAGGATAAGCCTTCAAGGAGATGTGGCGCTTGGCATAAACCCAGTCTTCGGCCCGACACCTGGGGATCAGCGGTCACTCGCTCTGCTGTCAGGAGCGCACTCAAGTACACAAATTTTGAAAACGCTGTTAGAAGTTTGTGCATCATTAGAAAGAAAAAAAGTTTGGGATTCCTTCAAAATAACTGGTTCTAAATTGTCTGATATTCTGAATACTGCCATTTCTCTCGCCAAAATGGTCTTAGATGTGGACTCCCAGGTGATGCCCCTCCCAGACTCGGGACGGAGGAGAGTCTACAGCAAGGAACGCTCCCAGGAAAGAGCCAGGGCCACGCTCTGGGCTCCTCTCCCCACACAGTGGGAATGGACTGGCTCATCACCGGCTTCAGTGCCCTGCTCTGCTCGCCAAAGGGCTTCCCAGGGGCCTCTCCACAGGCCTGCAGAGGCTTGTGCCCCGGGCTGCACAAGGATCCCTGCAAGGTCTGCAGGCTCGGCCCCACTGCGGGGTCCCTGCAGTGACCCCAGGGAGAGGACGTGCCCTGGGAGGGGATGTGCCCTGGGAGGGGAACTCTGCCTTCCTACTCCCGCCGGCACTCCATGGCTGCCAGGCATTTCCAAGGGACAGTGACACGTGGCCCGTGGCCAAGTCCCCCACATCCTCGCCACAGTCTCCAGGAAACAAGCCGGAAGGCTGAACACTGTCCCCAAACAAAGGAAGCTGGTATGTTTTCTGTCCCCTACTGGGTATCTAACTATCCGGTTTGACATTTTACCTTATTTAATACTGGGTATTACTGGCTCATCTCTAGCGGAGGAAATCAGGGCTCACGGGGCCCAGTGCACGGCTGGGTCATATAGCCAGCACGACCACACCTCAGACTGAGTCCCAGATCTGCTGTCCCCACGCTGCCGCCTCCTCCCCGGAGCTCCTGCTCCCAGGGCCTCGGATCATAGCCACGTCCCACCACCATCTATCGAGGGACCCCTCCTCGGGTGCTGGGGGGAACAGCGACACCATCCCAGAAGCCAAAGATCTGGCTCCCAGGCAGGACACAGCGAAGTTCACAGACACCTGGTTCCATTATAATTTATAGAAATTACTGAGGACGTAAACAGCGAAACCATGTCTGGGGGAGTAAGTTCCATTCGCTATGGCTTTTCAACACAAAAAAAACACACACTCTTGCTCCTAGGTGACAATCATCATAATGGCAGTAAGTAAAAGTAATTAGTTTGCAGACAAAATGCAAGTGACCCGTGCCAGCCCAGCTCTCCGAGATGATGACTCACTTTTTTGGGGTGGATATTGTTATGGGTCCCCACGGCCAGGGGCACCAACACCACCGCTTGGGAAACAGCACACCACAGCTCATGGCTTCGACCTGCAGATCTGCCCAGTCCCCAACCAGCCCTTCTTCACCCGCCCCAATCAGTCTGTAACATTGTAACATTCCTCTGCTCAAAGGCGCTAATGAAAATTAGCGTAAAGGAACACCTGACCTACAGCCTTAAGTCAGCACAGGCCTGGAGTCTGCAATCGCCCCAAGGAAGCATTGTGAAAATCTGGTGTGATATCTGTTTGGTAAAGACTGGGCACCGCGACTGTACCTGGGGCTAGCGCGTCCTGTCCCACAGCGGCAGGTGCCCCTCACAGGACACAGACTCACCTCCCTTCATGCTGTGTGCCCTTTTGAATGACCTACTGAAAAGCTAGCTGTGGGTATCCGGGCCTCCCATCTAACTTGTTTTTACATATAAATACAGAGAGCTTTCTGCATGGTTGAAAAGTCCTAAAATAGCCATGAATGCAAAATGCTGCAATCTTTGCAAGAAGACTGAATGTGTTTGGATCAGGTCGCCAGTTTGAAAAGCCACAGCCCTGCGGGTGCACAACACCCCTCGGGATCCGGGAGGTGTGGGATGGCCGGGAGGCATGCCGGCTCCGTCCTGCCCTTCCATAGACCGTCCTGCCCTTCCATACTGAAGGTCAACGGCTGCTAGTCTAGTGTAGCATACAGATCAATTATTACAAACTTATTTCCTTTTATTTTTGTCTTATATTACAATGAGGATATTATATTGATTTAATTTTGTGCACAGGAAGCTTACATGACCTATGAATTTCATTGCTGGGAAGGGAAGGAGAAGGGAGCAAATACTGGCCTGGCTTTACGAGGTATGATGGGGTCAAGAGTGTCACCATCCGTGACATGCCCCTGGTCTCCCCATGTCTTCCTCTGCCCCATCCATGCTGACCTTGATGCCATCCTCCAAAGCCATCTGGCTGGTGCCCACTTCAGGCTCTCTGTCCTGGCTCTTCTGCTTAGAATGCCCACCCTCTGGGTCTAATTGATCTCTCTGGTTTCACTCATTCTTCACCCAAATGTCTCCTCCTGTGGAAAGTCTCCCATGATCGCCATGCCTCCCATCCATCTACCTCTTCTCTTCAGTTAATTTCCTCCCACAGGGACCTCTACCTACGATAACGGTATTTGCCCATCTGTCCTTCATCTCTCCTGCAGAACACACACCCACTGCGGGATGTGGGCAGTGCTGTTGTGGGCCCTGGGACAGAGGATGCGGCAGGTGGCGGGAAGCAGGAGCCCGATGAATATTTGTAAAGTGAATGAATTAATGCATGAAGATACTGCCCGTGCTTCTGATCCCTAGAAGCTACATTTCTTTCTCTCCCATCTACATAATTTATAGCCAATCTAAGTCAGCATTAATTCTTTAAATATATCCGTCAAAAGCTTACCATATTTCAGGCACTGAGAATACAATAATAAATAAGGCGCATCTTGCCTGCACACCTTGTAATTAATGACCAGCAGTAGCACGCTGAAGCATCTGGGTCTTCCGCTGAAATGACTTTATAAAAAAAGACCGATTTCTATTGTGCATTCTGAGTAACATTACAATACAGAAATTATGATCTTCATAAATCAGAAGTCATTGCTCATGTACTAAGAAGAAAGCTATTATCTCATATAAAGGAATTTTTGACAGTGTGAGAAATCTTGCCCCCAGAGCTTGTGATATCCTTCTTCAGGTCCCCAGGACACCACCCCTCAGAGACGGGTGTAGCTGGAGGCTGGATGATGTGAGAGTGTGGAAGCTTCGAGTTCTCTTGAGTGGCAGAGCTAGCAGGGACCTCTGCCTCCCCAGCTGAGACCCAGAGGGCGCGTCTGCTCGCAGAAGGACTCCAAGCTGGGCAGTTCAGTCCCTCCTCCTTCCTGGGACAGCACGAGACAATGCCAGCCCCAGCTGATGGCCCACAGCCTCCCGAGCGTGCTGCAGGGGGCGACGCAGGGGGCTGACCGTTTGGGCCCTTCTCCCCCCCCTTTGCAGCCTGACACGGTCCTGCCCACGGAGGACACAGAAGGCAGAGCTGACACAGCCTGTCTGTGTAGAGCCTCGCCATGGACTTCCTCGTCATTTCCCGTCTGGAGGACACATGGGACAAGCCTGTTGTTATAAGTGAGCAGTTCCAGTTCAGAGAGGTTTTCTCAAGCCAAGGTCTCCTGTGTCTGAGGCCTGGCAGCGAGCTGCACCCGGGCAGCTGGCTACATTACGCCCTCATCAAACATTTCCACAAATCTCAATTCAGTGCCCATGTGGGCACTCATCCCCTCCCTGCCTCACCCCCAGCCCCCCACCCCCTCAATGTCATATCCTCAATGGAGCCTTTATTCCTAGAAAGCTTCCAGGATTCAGCAGACCTTGGAACGGGCCGTAATGAAATCGTACCCTTGCCCTGACCTTGAACTCCCTCCCCACTTCTCACTGCGAGCAGCCCTGTTCCGATAGACCCACGAAGGGGAACCAGGAGGAGGTGGTATTCTGGGCATGGCTGAAAAAGTGACATGCTGCTTCGCCAAACTCCCTCCCCACCCCACCTCACACGCACCAATTTTTCCTCTCAGGCCAGAGCTCAAAGCAAAAATACTTAGCATAGGCAGAGCTAACAATAAAAGACTCTGGGAGGGTCTGCCTAGAAATTTCTGGTCCACACTGGTATCTTCCAAAGGGCACATTCACGGGGCTGGTGGGAGAGAGTTAATATCTGAATTGATGTTCTACCCAAAGAACTCAGAGAGGTAAAGCTGTGTGGGCTGTTCATCGCAAGAATCTGAAGTCCTTTAAAGCACCAGAAGACATCAAAGAAGCTCAGGAGTTTCAGTTGGCTACAAATGTGCAGGTGTCCTGAGGCAGAAAACATCAGTCTCCCCCCCAAGTCCTCCTATCTTCCCTGTCGGTTCCCAGGGAAGGATCTGGTGGAACCCTGTGTGGTTTGCCCCCACTACCACCACTAGAGCCTGAGCACAAGGCTGTGTCCGCCGGGTGCCCATGCTGAGCCCCACATGGGAGAGAGGCTGCCTCCCGGCAGAGGGAGGACAGGTGTGTGTCTCAGGTGTCCTGGGTTCACCTGGGGCAGAGGCCACTTCCTGGCATGGGCAGCTCCCTCTAGCTAATAGGTTGGAGGCCGCAATATGCAAGGGAGAGAGCGAGCCAGCCCAGCCCAGAGTAGAAACCCAGGCTCCTAATCTTGCTGAGTGTGGTCATTAGATGAGGCAGGGAAGGAGAGAGCAGAAGTTAATGCAGGACCAGAGAGGGTCCTGATGGGAATGGGGAATTTAGAAATAATCCCACACACACACAGCAGCATCCGAGCTTGCCCCCCACCCAGACACACACACACACACACACACACACACACACACACAACCACCGTCCGAGCCTGCCCTGCAAACGGAAAAGGCTACCAACTTTCTGCAGGAGCAGGAGACCTTTGAATTTCCCGGCACAAGTTTCTCGGCCCCTGGTAATTCCTCTGCTGATATGTAGCTTATTCTACTGAGACAAAGAGCGATGAGTACACCTCACCTTGTAGATGAGCAAGTGAGTGATGAGCTTTAGCACAAAAAGCCCCAGGAAGGACAAAGATGGTGAATGAATTGTCTTGTGCACGACTCCATCCATCTCCCGTCCCATCCCGGCCAAGGGGGCCCTTACCTCAGAAGACGGCTGGACATTTCCTCATGGGCATGTGGGTCAGTCTGCCTTTTGTGTTCTCACAGGAGAAGGAGGGAAGTACCGTGGTCCCAGAGCCCATGGCCTGGCACCTTGGTCCCTGTGTGCCACTGATGCTCCTAGGAAGCAAAGGATTCAAAGGCTGTGTCAGTCTGGGAGCTGACAGCTGAGCCTTCGTTAGACAATGAAAATCCATAAAGGAGGAACGGAGAAAGAATGAAGGCGGAGGGAAAGGAAAAGACGAGGTCCAGGATTCCCAAGGAAAGGGCTCTCCTTTCCTTTCCCCAGAACCTCCGGGGACAGATAAATACAGTCATCAAGCTGGCATGACAGCACACAAAATAAAAGAGGCACCTGCCAGGTGACCATCTCTGCCGGGACTCGAACCCGGAACCTCTGGATTAGAAGTCCAGCGCGCTCGTCCATTGCGCCACAGAGACCTCACCACACACACAGCATCAGCACCAGAACTGAAAAAGCACATACCTTCTGCATCACCAGCCATCTCGGCATCCTGCTCCGGAGCGGTGGGGGGGCAGGGACAGCTGGAAAATCTGGAGTGGAGGTCCACCCGCGCCGGCTCCGTCAAAGCTTTTCTCAACACTGTGGGTCCTGGGTCCTCCGGGGATCGGAGGAATGGGGGGTAGTCATTGCCAGTCCCAGGAGCTCTGATGGGGTACGATGGAACTAGAGCCTGTGCTCCTTCCTCTCTGTCCCTGAGGGAGGACACAGGAAAGTCTGTCTATTCTCATGCTAATTAAGCAGCGCACCCAGCCCAGGAAGCAACCCGAGCCGGCTCTACCTCCACCCCTCTTCCTCACGGTGGTTTCATCCCAGTCCGTTACTCTCAGATCGGGGTTGGGCAAAGCTGGGGGGTTCGGGAAAGCCCTCCTTCCCGGAGACAAAGGAGCTGCTCCGGTGAAGAAGCCCTGCGCAGGGCAGTGGCGGCAGAGCCTGTTGGGGGAGCCGGGCTCTGGGACACGGGTCCAGCTCTCTGTGGTAAGGGCTGCATCTGTCAGGCCCGGGGGAGAGAGACCCACAGTCTGATGTGATGTGGCTTCAGCATCCTCACTGGAATTAAGGATGGGGAGGAGACGGTAGAGTGGTGAGTGTGTGTTCCTGTGTGCGCGAGTGCTGGGGGAAGGGAGGGAGAGAGAACGTACAGAGAGGAGGGGAGAGTGGCAGCTCCCTAATGAAATACAGGTGGTCCTCACATCGCCCTCCGGACAGCTACCTGCTCCCCTCCCCCGCCCTCCCAGCTCGAAGGCCGCCATTCTTTCTTCCCAGGACTGCCTAATTGAAAGAAGGGTTTCTCAGCCGCTGGGCTTGTCAGAGGCATCCTAGGATGATCCAACAGGCCAGCCCTCCATAACCATATAGAAAGACCTCCACATCCAGCTCAGATCCAAGAAAACAGTTTCTGTGTTTAAAAGCCTCCTTGAGAGGATGCAATCCCTAATCCTGATTGCTCATAGTTTCCACTGTCCTGGTTCTCCTGAAAGTCTAACCCAAGTCCTTCCTGCCTCACCTTCAGCTCTTTCTCTCTTGTTTGATTGCCAGATGCATCAGGGGACAATTAGGCTTTATGTTCAAATGACAATGCATTGACTTAAAGACTGATTCAGAGTTTGCCGGCTCACTCCCACTCACAAGGCTATCACAGGAGCAGAGAACTGACGCAGGGTCCCTCCTGTCCCCTCCCAGCATGTGCTTCCATGGCCCACCACCCGGGACACTGCCAACTGACTCCGGCCTCATTCAGGACAGTTCCTTCCAACCCGTGAGACCAGCTGACGGCCAAGTGAAGAACAACGTGGCAACACAAAGTGCTTAGATTGGAAGATCCTGAAGGGCCCTTAGAACTCGAAGACTCACACTTCCCTGTCCATTCGGGTCATACAGCCCCAGGAATGAGATCTGGGCATAGAACAAGACCAAGGTGCTTCGATCAGGTCATGGGGGAAGGAGATGACCAACACCTGGGGAAAAGCAGCCACCCCAAACAAGCGTATCTCCCCCCCCCCCCCGCGACCTAGAGCCAGGAGCTTAGAATAGGGAAACTTGTGCATCTATACCAAACATAAAGCAAAAGGGCATAGAACAGGGCATTCTTAATCCATCTACCCCGAACCACTCCAAGAAACTGGTACCGGCCAGATATTGCATGACTTGGGGTGACGAGGAACAAGATGTCAGTTGAGGAATGAGTCAGGAGGTCCATGTGTCTATAAAAGAGAGTTCAACCTCACATGCCAGCCAGGATCCTTGTGGATGTCAAAAAGGTTCTCAGGACATGCCCCACCAGGCTCAAATTTCCCTTAGATGCAGACACACCCCCTGCTCTTTATAAAGATGTTGTCCTATATCCAAGACATCTATCTGTCCGGAGCTTTGCCCAAAGCTTCTTTGCATCTGAAGAGATCACATGTTCTCCACACCCTGAATGAAGAGTCCCAGCTCCCAGCACATTCCAGGAGCCTCATTCATCGCTCACAATGTTCTCTCTTGGCGCTAGGGATACAACGATGAGGGAAAATAAGGACACGGTTCCACCCTCCAAGATCCTGTAGGCAAATACTCTCAAAGATGTATGAGAGAAAAGACAAAACCAATCTTATTGCCCACCAAATACGGCGTCAAGTTTCCAAGAGCCCACGAAGACCCTAACTCTCGAAGCAGAAAGATCCAACTGACACAGCCAGCCTGCAGCTCACTTGCCTCCAGACCCTGTGAAAATCACCTTCTCAGCCTTCCACTTCCCTATCACAAATCAGGAGCGATAATCAAAGCTACGGATAAAGACGGGCTGAGCCTTCATGGTGCAGGGGTCGTCATCCCCTTCCTGCCTCTGGCCCATGAGTGACAAGTCTTGACTCTGTTGCCTGAGTCATACCTTCCTCTTGAATAACCTCCCTTTATCTTTCCCTCACCCCCACAGCAATCTCCCGATTTTGGCATTAAAAAAAAACCCTTCCAGGGGCCCCTTAGATTCATAATCTATATAAACAAAAATCCTCCGGATTGCCCAAGGGCTTTTTTCAAATAAGAGATGTCTCTGACAGATCTTGTTTCACTTTATCACCCGTGAATCAGCTACAGTTTCTTGGTAAGAGTGAATGATGTCTCTGAACTTCATTTTTAATTTAAAAATAAGGAGGGGGATATTCAAAGAAAGTGGTAGCTTTAACAAAGCAGGATAGGTGAGGGTAAGCCATTCCAAACGACTGAAGACTGCACATCTTTTTCTTCTTTGAAATTAAGTATGCCATTTCAGTTTATGCAAACCCAAAGGAGATGAGTCTATTCCCCTTCCAAATATTTTTTGTACAGATTTAATTCTCCAAAGATCTGTGACTCAGGCATTACTCATGCGCTCATTGAATACCACTCTTTGACCCCATAGACAAACTGGTGATGTTCATACATTATTTCATTCATAAAGTGTTGCTGGGATACATAGGATAAATGCCAAGAAAATGTCTCCCCTTGGCCCAGGAACAAATACAATTAAATCCTACATCCTACTGTGGTCTCCCTCACAGCTTCCCTGGGCGCCTATCCCAACCAGCCCGTGCGTTTTAAATGCTAAGGGATTTAGATGGAGCAAGACTGTAAACCCGACGCTTGGACAACCAGTCTTGGACAATACGTGATAGTCTCATGTTCCAGGGCCTGCCATGTCCCAAACCTTATTCATTCACATCCACTATGGGCACACCCTCTAGAAGTGGCTTTGTTATGCCATCTTCTGTGTCCCCAACCACCACCCAATTCCTATCACATTTTCTACACGCCCCCCAACCGCTGAGCGCCTCTCAAGGAGGCTGGAAAGGAGCTCTGTGAAGAGGCTTATGGAGGGAGACCTGCACAACTACCAGATGTTCAGCTCCTAACTCCCTGTTCCTTCAAGAAGGACAGCGCAGACATCCCTCTAAAACAAAGGTCCCTTCTTTCTTTTCCAGACTTTTTGTCCTTGTGGGGTCTTGCCCTGTGCCTCATTTGTCTCTTCTTCTCATGCATTTTTCTCACCCACCATAACAAAATTTATGTTCATGAAGCATTTATGTTCATGAAGCATTGTTTCCTTTCTTCCTCGGCTGAAGAACCTGGCTGAAGATTGTTTATTCCCTCCTGGTCTCTTTTCCTGTCCTCTAAGAGGCATTTATGTTCATGAAGCATTGTTTCCTTTCTTCCTCGGCTGAAGAACCTGGCTGAAGATTGTTTATTCCCTCCTGGTCTCTTTTCCTGTCCTCTAAGAGGGAAGAAGTGAGACGATCCTGGTAATTAGTCGGTTGAAGAGTCAAGCCAAAGGAGGGCAAATTCTACCTGAACCGTCACATCCTACATCCCAGGTCTAGCCCAGCACAATGGGTTACTCACATCTCCCCAAAGGTAGACGTGGACCCAATCTGTCCTGACGATGGGCTGCAACTCCAGGCTCTAGCCAAGATCACAATGGAGTCTACACTCAAGGGTCCTCCCCAAGGGAGTCTGAGGAATGGGGAAGTATCTGGGGATGGAATCTTCCTGTTTGCCTGTTTACTGCTCCTCCCTCAGGCTCCTCTAGGAAACTCTCTAGAGAATTCTAGAGCCTGTGATCCAAGGATGTAAATTCTCTTTGGTCAAGAAGCACGAGGAAGCCAGCAGCATTTGCTGAAAGAACAGGCAGTGGGCCAGCACATCCCACTAGGTCTTTCTGGGAATTTGGAGGGAGATGTTCTCTCTGCTTCACTCCAGTTTTCCAATGAGTAAGTTAATTCTTGGTGCTAACCCTTCAGCTCAATCCCCACTTTTCCTCTTTAGAATCCAGGCTCTCTCTCTCTATGCCTGTAATCCTGACCCCAAGCCACCATCCTCGTGTGTGTTCAGAACTAGCTCCCCAGTCCATCTTCTTCCCTCAATCTCTCCTTCTCCTGCAGAGCAGACACATCACCTGTGGTCATGTCCTGACTTGGAGGCCTCTACCCTCTGTCCTCCCCTCTCCATGCTCCTGTCCATCTCCCCTCTCCTCACTTTCTGCGTGTAGTTTGCATTCCCTAATCCTTCCCCACAAGGTCTGTCCTCTGACATGCCCCATTTCTTGGCCATACTCCCATCCATTCTCAGCGAGGGTCCATCTAACATTACCATTACCAAACATCACCATCCACATGTGGCGTCCCTGGTCTCAGGCACACTCAGCCCACTGCTCCTGTCTCCACCCCCAGCACTGCTCGCCATCAGGCTCTCTGGGCTCCCAGGCCTCCCAGCTCCTCCGCCCTCGCCTGTGATCTCTGTGTCTCCCCTTGCTCCAAAGTCTTGGTATGTTTGCTCCTTCACCATCAGGCCCTCTCTTCCCTTCCTCCAGATTTCATTCTCAAGATCTCTTATTCTCCTCTAGCCTTTTAGTCCAGATCTCTCCTGCTTCCCAAATCTTAAGTCCATAGGACCTGTTCTTCTAAACGTCATTCCACCCTATCCCTACAGAGCCAGACTCCTGTCCAGAATGGCCTTTGCCTTGTCCACCCCCAGGCGTCCATGAGCTGCCTGCTCTCCTTCCATGCTGGGGCTCCGTGCAGGCACCACTGGCTTTAAAGCTGGGGTAATTAGTTGGGCCTGGTTGGGCCCTGCTGATCCCCCAGCCCAGCAACCAGGCTCCCTAATGTTCACAGATGTCACAGGGACTCTGGTCCATAAAACGACAGACACTCTGGGCCAGAGGCCAAAGAGTTAGAGAGCAGACCTTTCGAGCATCAGTGACTCTGGTCTCAGGCCCAGGGGCTCGAGAACATCGGTTGTGCCTAGTATTAGGAGTCAAAGGGATTTCTTTGTCCTTTAACTACTTCAGCTCTACTTCCCATTCAGCCCAGAAGAAGCCTAGAGGTGAACATCATAAGTAGACTCTGTAACAGCAAGAAAAGAATGGTGTTCATCTTTCACAAGGCCTCAGTTTACACAAAGTGTGACCAGGAGCATCTCTACCCCAGGGACTAAGGCTGCCCTCACACAGGGGGCCTCTGTCTGATGAGTCAGAGGAAGGTCTGCACCGTTGTCCTTATCCAAGAGCATCCAAGAGCCAGTCATAGCCTATGTTGGACTGGCCCTTCTCAAGGCTGTCCCAGCAAGCATTCAGTCCCCGCACTGAACATGGGCTCAAGGGGAAGCATTTTACTTTGGTTAATCTGCTAATCTCAAAGGCTCAGCTTCTCCTTCTTTCAAAGGAAGGAGCTGGATCTCCATGGTCCTCCCTCATGCTATCCATCAAAGAGTCTAAGAAACAGTATTAACAGGAGGCATCATGATGATAAAAGCCTTTTTAATTCTTTATCTCATTTTATCCTCAGTCTCTCCTGGATTGTGGAAGGAGCAACGATCATCATCCTCCTTTTACAAAAGGAAAATCTCAATCAAGGACGGTCTATGTCCGGCGCAGAGTCCTCAGCCGGGAGGCAGTGGGCTGAGCACGGCCTCTGACACTGCTCTGACCTCTGTCACCACCGCGGGCAGGTGTCCACAGACAGCGTGCTCCGAAAGCAGGCCGTCCTGGGACACTGGTCTGAGACCCTCCCCACAGGTCTCTTCCCTACCCTTGTGATCGAGGGGTGGTGCCCCAAGGGCAGGACAGGACAGTGTGTGATGGCCACGGGTGGAGGGCAGGCCTGTGGGCCAAGAAGACAGAGGGTGGTGCCTGGTGAGGGTGAGCGAGCCCCCCCTTGCGCCATGGTCTCCCCTCAGTGACTCATTCTCCCTTCAGTCAGCAAAGGTCAAGCAGAGGAAACCAAATGTCCAGATAAATAAGATGCCTCTCTCCAGGCCGGTCAGCCGGTCACTGACAGAGCTGCGCCCAGTCCTGGGCTTTCTGACTGCTCTTTTATGTCACTATGGGGCCATCCCAGTGGGATCTCCAAGCAGAGTTTGGGGGAGAGGACAGAATGCTTAGTCTTCAGTCATCACTGAAAATGAGAAAATCAAAGAGATCAAGTAGCCTCATCCTGGAATCACTACGTGTTCAAAATGCAAAGAGATTTTAAAATAATTTAAGTTTCATTTTTAACCTTATGCATTCATCAAATTTTTACCGTATGATCTTATTACTTTTATAAATTTAAAAAAAACTAGTCTGAAGATTAAATTGATAAAGCTAAGTGGGTGAATGTTTGCTCTTTATTTCGTATATTTCTGTAGTCTATAATTTTTGTCAACCCTCTCATCTGTAATTACATAGATTAGTAAACTCACACCCATAGAAATTAAATTACTTATCCAATATTACAAAAATAGACTAACTGCTGTGGCCTGACTGGAAAAATAGACCTTAAAGTGAGGATGGACTGAGGTCTGAATCCCAGCCCCGCGACTTACTGCGTGACAGTGAGCACCTCAGCGAACCTCTCTGGGGCTCCGGTTGCCTGTTTCTTTCAGAATTCACACAGATGAGAATGTGGGGTCATCACAAGGAGTCAATGAGACAAAGGAGGCGAAAACCCCAGGCAGCCTCATGCCTGGGTCTGTTTCTACAGAAGGTTCTTGCTCAGTTGACTAATGACTCCCTTATCATCAGATTCAAGAGGCTCCCATCACCCGTCTGCAGAATTTCACACCAGCCCGTCTTCCTTCTCTAGAACATCTGCTCCCCTGCTTCCCGTGGCACACGAGCCTCTCCTATCTCTTGTCCCCTCCTTCTCTGTCTCTTCCTCACAAATCAGGGTCCCAAAGAGCAGTAGTTATCAGACCAAGGTCACAGCATTTCATACCATTAAATAGAAGAGAAGAGAAACGGCAGCCTAGGGTAGGACAGAATGGGACAGCACAAAATAAGGCAGAAAACACCAGAAGGCAAGAGCTTCTAATAAGAACCTGTATCATTTCCTGAAATGTTGTTCCAGCTAAACATACAGCTATTGGTGTAGACATGTGTGTTCTCAGTTGTAGGAAAAAAATAAACTGATTTCCTCTGCGGGTTGTAGTTAAACACACTGCCCTTGAGTGTGTGTGGCTTCTCTTCTCTTCTATTTTCTCCCTAAATTATCTGAAAAGACACCTGAGCACAGATTACCCCCTAGGAACTGAACACATCGCTGTCCACATCTGACAGCTGGCCGGGTACATGGAGCCACCTGGAAACATCCACCCCTCCGTGACTCACGGGCATTTCAATGGTAAAATGTGCAAGTTCAAACTCATAATCCCCCATAAATCTTGTGCTCTTCCCAATCTACTACTCCGTTTAACGGCAGTTCCAACCACCCACTCGTTTATTAGTTTATTTATTATACAAATCCATGAATGTGTGCTTCGTGTCAAGAGATGTGCTAGGCATGGGGAACGCAGAGACACGGAGGACCCCACATCTGCCCTCAATAAAGTCACAGTCAGAGACAAAAACCAGACAGAATCACAAAATAAAGTGGCCCCAAAGGGGAGATACACGCACAGTAGTGTACGTGCACAGTAGTGGGGAATGTGGGCAGACTAACCCCGTCCAAGGGTCGGAGAAGGTCTGCTGGCGCCTTGGATATAAGCTGTTAGAAAGTAGAAAGAGTTGTTCCCCGGAGCCTACGAGGGTTTGGGTCAGGGCGTGTGTATGTGCATGTGTGCTAGGGAGACATGGGAGCCCCAGACCCTCATGTCTGGGTGAGAGGCTACAAGAAATGAGGGGTCGCTGACGTCCAGAGTCCCGGCAGAGCGTGACAGCCCTGGCTGGAAGACCAGACCAGGGAGACTTTCCTGTGTCATGTCCAGGGCCTTCGATGTTAATCCCACAGGAGATGCAGAGCAGGGAAGGGTTTAAAGTCAGGGAAAACTGTGATTTGAGGTGCATTTCAGAGAGGCGGCTCTGGCTACTGCACGCTAGATCATTTCCCGAGGCTGCAGAGCGAAGACCTCAGGGCATTGCCAAGGTAAGTCCTCACAGAGGTCTGCACCCCTGTCACAGAACTGGTGACACACGTAAATTGAAAGAACAAGATTGATTTGATAGAAAACAGCCCAAGGTAGACAGGACCAGCCATCAGGTCACCTGCACTAGAAGCCTGGAGTCTGCCGGGATGCCTTCCCTCAGCATGCACCCCGCCTCTCGTCACCTGCTCTGCCCTGAATTCTGGCCCTCTCTGTGGCCCTCGGATCCAGCTGCCCCTGGCTCCTGGGCAGGGCTACTGGAATATTTTTATAGCCCCTCATTTGTCTATCTGCCCTTGGCCCTTTCCCCTTCCCATCTGCCACAGGACCCGCACAGCGGTAGTGATTTTTCTGGAAAGAAAACCCGTAGCCTCGAGAAGAGCCTGAAGACCATCTACAATCGGATTCTTGCCCCTTTTTTCAGCTTCATTTACTATCGTTCCCCGCCCACTTCCGGCCTTACATTGCACGGTGCCAAAATATAATTCCCTAAACACACACACAAGACCAAACACTGTTCTTTTGATGACTTGGTGTGCCCCATTTCCTCCTTCCGGAAGGCCCTTCCATTTTCCCCACTCCCACGGCCGCCTGGTAAATGTCCCCCTTCCTTAAAGACTCAGGTCATTCAGCTCTTCTCCTGTACGATCCCCTCCAACACCCACCCCAACCGCCGCGGACCGGAGCTACCCGCTTCACACCGCGACGCCCCTGTGCACAGACGTCTTGGTGCGGGGCACGCGGCGCTGTCCTCTCTGCCCCCGTCGGTGTCCTGCCGGCCCGCGGGGCACGCGGCGCTGCCCTCTCTGCCCCCGTCGGTGTCCTGCCGGCCCGCGGGGCACGCGGCGCTGTCCTCTCTGCCCCCGTCGGTGTCCTGCCGGCCCGCGGGGCACGTGTCGCTGTCCTCTCCGCTCGCGGCGGTGTCCTGCCAGCCCACGGGGCACAGGGCGCTGCCCTCTCCGCTCGCAGCGGTGTCCTGCCGGCCCGCGGGGCACAGGGCGCTGCCCTCTCCGCTCCTGTCGGTGTCCTGCCGGCCCGCAGGTGGCGGGAGCCCCTGTGTCGTCTGCCTGCACAGCAGTGGCCGCCGGTAGTTCCTGGACATACGTTTGCTGGGGGAAATACGAATCAACAGCGGACTAGAGCAGGTCTCTGTCTCCCCAGCCTAGAGACTGCTCCAGAACGGCCACACCTGTTTATTTTTACAATGGAAATATTACACGGGAACCTTTAAAATGAGACCTGAGAACCCGAGACTTTTTCCGCTGTTCTGCCTCAAAGCGGTATCGGGATTGTCGGCTTTGCCCAGGACTCCAGTCTCTGCACGCAGCCTCCCGAATGTGTGCTGTTGGTGAGCGTCCGAAGTCTACGCTCAAAACACTTTAAACAAAACTAATCTCCCTCCACCTCAAATACTACACCTCACGACAAGGTTGCCACAAGGTTGCCGGGCTCAGCGTTCTCCAGGTTCCTCTCTCTCGCCTCCCACTACCACCACCGAACAGCGCAGCTCCTTTCCCTGCCCAGCGCCGCCACCCCGGCTCAGGACCACCTGACTTCGTTTGTTTCCCTCCTGGCTCCTGGAAAATAAGTAGATAAAGGACTGTTCCCTGGAGAAACTAACAGCCTGGGAGAGGAGACCTCCAGCTCCTGACATCTGCAATCCCCCAACCACAAAGCTGGCCTTCTGTCCTACCACCAGCCCCAGATCTCCTTAGAATAAGCTTTCACAGATCTCCTTAGAATGAGCTTTAAAATTATTTTTTGATCACTCAGGTCAGAAGCACATGATCACTGTAAAACAAAATTAAGTGTATCATATAAATAATTAAAGCCCCTCTCCCTTATGATTCCCACCCCCAAACTCATAATTTTCTAAGCTGATTATGGATCTGAATTGTAGGGGCACTCATCAGGTGTCTCCCATGTGTCATGTACCATTCAAAACTTTAAATAGATTAATTTATTGCCCCATACTGTACGACCCTAGAGAATATATATGATTATTATCATCTCTATCCTCCACATAGGGAGAATAAAATACTGAGAGCTTAAGCACCTTGTCCAAAGTCACACAGCCAGTAAGGAGCAGTTCATGGACTTAAACACACGTCTATGCATAGACGAAACGTAACCGAGGCACATATACAGTTTGAGGCTTCTTTTCTATTTTACACAAAAATAATAGCATGTGTACTTTCTTTGTATTTTCATTTAACAATACATCTTGGTTATCTTCTCAAGTTGGTATATATAAATTCACCTCATTCTTTTTAACTGTTATGTGTTATTACGAAGTGTGGATATAGTACGATTTATTTAACCAATTCGCTATTGATGGATATTTAGTTTGTTGGCCATTTTTCACCACTGGAAATAATGACACGATTCACATCTATGCACATAAATTACGGCACTCATGTGTGACTAGATGCATAGCACAGATTTGTGGAAACAGCACCACTGGTGTTTCAATTTTTAATTCTGATGTATTCTGCCAAAATAGCTCTAACACGGCTCCCCCGATTTACATTTTCACTCACAATACATGAAGGTGCCTATTTCCCCCAAATACTTGCCAACACTGGATGTGACCCATCATTTTAATTTTTAACAGTCTGATGGGTCTTTGATACTTTTTAAAAAATTTATTTATTTTGAGAGAGAGAGAGCGCACAAAAGTAGAAGGGACAAAGGTAGGGAGAGAGAGAATCTCAAGCAGACTCTGCCCTCAGCATGGAGCCGGGCATGGGGCGTGATCTCAGGACCCTGAGCTCATGACCTGAGCTGAAACAAAGAGTCAGATGCTTAACCGACTGTGATACCTAGGTGCCCCAGGTATATGGTACTTTTTAAAACAATCTCAGGTCTCTTTGTTGCTTTAACTCGTATTTCTCCAAATTCAAATGCTGTTGGCCATGTTTTCAGATGTATAATATATAGCTGTGCTTCTGAGAATTCCTACTCATATACTTGGTCTATTTTTCATTTGGATTGTTTGGATTTTTATTTGCATTTCTTAGGTATTTTGCCTGTTATCCATGTAAGACTTAGCTATATGTGTTGTAAATAAATTGTGCCCAGGCTGTAACTTACTTTTATTTTTTGTCTATGGTATCTACATTTATATCATTTTTTTTAAAAAATCAAGCAGTAGAACTTGTCGGTCCCTGCTTTCATGGATTCTGGATTTCGTGTCTGGCTTAGGGAGGTCTTGGCCACTCTAAGATTAAACATATTTTTCTATGGTGCTTAACAATTTCTTTTGGTTTGTTTTGTTTATAAAATGTAGTCCTTCGGTCCAGCTGGCATTTATTTTTGCATATGATATGAGGGAGGGCTCAACCTACCCCATGCCAATTAGCAAACAAATAATTATTCTAATGCCATATATTAACCAGTCCAAACCTTAGTCAGTGACTAGAAATACAGCATCTGATATAGTGTATGATTCTTCATATACTAATTTCCACATTGGTTTGTGACCATGATCTTTCTCCTGCTCCACTGAACTGTTTACGTATTCCTGGACATTGCTACAATTTTAAATTAACTTAGGATAGCTGGAACACTGTATCTGTAACCTCCCCGACTCTATGTGTTTATATATAGATAGATATAGATATGGCTACTCTTGACTTCTCTTCTAAGGGAATGTTACAATCAACTGATCAATTTCTAGACAAACAAAATGTTGGGGGGAGCCTAGGTGGTGCAGTCGGTGAGACATTTGACTCTTGACCCAGTCAAATAAATAAATAAATAAAATTTTCAAGAACAAGAATAAAATAAAATATTGGGATTTAGCATGGGACTGGCAGTGAATTTTCAGATTAAGAGGGAGACAGAATTAGTACCTTTGTCATTGTGAATCTGAGGGTTAATCTTTAAACAGCAATTCAATCACATAACATTCTACTACAAAATTTTTCTCACTGACATCGGGATAAAGATACAACTCCGCAGGGATGCCTGGATGGCTCAGTCGGTTAAGCATGTGACTCCTGATCTTGGCTCAAGTCATGATCTCAGGGTTCTGGGACCCTGCTTAAGACTCCTTCCCCCCCTTCCTTTGTCCCTCTGCCCCTCCCCACTCTCCTCCTCTCTCAAGAAACAAAAACAAAAACCCTAAAAACTTCTTCAGTGTCTGGTATTCAAGTCCTACCCTCTCAAATTTAGTTTAAAGCCACCCCACCAAGTGAATTTCCCTTTATTCTCATCCTCAAAGATTTTCAAACAGAATTATATATTATAGCCCAAATAACCCTTTATCTCTCTTGTTAGACGCCATGCTGGTAAGAGAGGTGGTAGCAGAGATCTGAATTTAAGGGCAAAAAGGAGAGGATCTCCATGACTAAATAACCTATGGAGGGGCAGGCGGGGGCTCAGTTGGTGAAGCCTCTGCCTTCCGCTCAGGTCCTGATCCTGGTGTTCTGGGATCAAGCCCCGCATCAGGCTCCCTGCTCAGCGGGAAGCCTGCTTCTCCCTCTCTCACTCCCCCTGCTTGTGTTCCCTCTCTCACTGTGTTTCTCTCCGTCAAATAAATAAATAAAATCTTAAAAAAAATAAAAAAACACCAACAACCTATGGCAACACACAGTTGTCTCAGCACTCACGGGTCAGAGAACTTTGTGTTGGACAAAGGAACAGATCACAGGATTTGAAACCCCAAGAGACCTTCCTGGTCCCCAGACTCTCACTGTGTTTCCTGTCGCATCTCTTAGGGATGAAATGCATATTAGAAGGACTGAGAAATGGTTGGAAGAGCCGGTCTCGGATTGCCTGACCAGACAGCACTGAAATTAAACGGACCTGTTTTACGTGTACTGGGAACGTGGAGGAGTTAGGAGCGGATCTGGGAGGCTGCATTACAGCAAAGCCACCACACCGAGGGAGCAGAGGACCGGGAATGGCACGGGGTCAGGATGGCCACACGAGGGTAGCAGAGAGCAGGCTGAACCGCCGCGCTACCCCAGGAGCGATCAGGGGTAGGAACCCAATCTCTAGATCCAGGGGGCACTTTCTACTCAGACAATGGGCACCCAGCAAGAGTCTATGGTCCACCCAGGCAGCGGAGACAATCCCTCCTGCCTCTGCTCCAGGGTGAAGGGGCACAGAGAGAGGGAACTAACATGTACTGGCTCTTAGATCAGATCAGTGTTTCACATGAGTATGAATGTCCTCCCTCTTTACCACAAGGCAATGAGGACGGACGGTATGGTCAGTATGGACAGTCTCAAGTTGAACAAATGAAAAGATGGATCTCAAAGGAAGTGGCCCAGTGGGTCTATCTTCAAGCACAGGGGAGCACAACTTCAAAATCCATACTTTGTCCCTTCCCACAGTGTCTTCAACGAGTCAGGAATGACTCCAGAAACTTGCTCAGGGTTCTTAGAGCAGGACACACGGTCACTCGGCCCAACACTAGCCAGGGCTCCCGTGAGTGGAGTGAAGACACCTCAAGTGTGTCCACCTCCCTTTCTGGTCCAGCCATGGAAAAAGCAGCAGCAGCACTGGGCAGACAGGCACACACGTGTGCGGAGACCAGTCCACGAGGAAGCCCTGGGATGGGATCTGGTAGCAAATCTCACCAGGTTTCACCTGGCGAGGGGAGGAGATGCTACTCTTAACGGGAGCAAGCTCTGAAATTGTAGGGCTTACAAAGGTATTCAAACCAAAATGGACCACACGTGACCATGAGTTAGCCAAAGAGACAGATTAAATCAAGAACAGCAGAAAAATGGAGCACCTGGGTGGCTCAGTCGGTGAAGTGTCTACCTTTCGCTCAGGTCATGATCCCAGGGTCCTGAAGTGGGGCCCCACGTTGGGCTTCCTGCTCTGTGGGGAACCTGCTTCTCCCTCTCCCTCTGCTGATCCCCCTGTTTGTGCTCTCACTCTCTCTAATAAAAAAAAAAAATCTTTAAAAAGATAAAATAAAATGGTCATACCTCTTGCGGGGAAAAAAAAAACAGCAAGAAAATATACAAGAGAGCCAGGACAAGCATGAGATGCTTGTAACCATCAGACAGGGCCTCACTCACCTACCGGGACCTGTTCTAAACCCAACTGTCTAAGTAAAGAGGGTCAGAGAAGAGGCTCCAATGAGAAAGAGGAGGCAGGAAGTTAGGAGTTAGGACACATTCACATGACACCGGGGAGGCTGAGGGGCAAGTTACTAACAGACACAGAGACTGCAGAAGATGCTACATTGAGGCTGGTGAAGAGAGACAGTATCTTTCATGACCCAGAGGGAAACAGCTCAAATGGCAGAGGGAGATTTGCTTGGGGACCAAGAATAAAGTTCTTGATTATCAAGTCAAAGAATATGGACTCTCTGTCTCGTGTGATGAGTGAGAGTGTTCTCTTTCATGCATTTTTGCAAACATTTAATGAGCACCTACTGTGTGTCAGACAATATCCTTCAGCTCCTGGCAACAGCTCTGACCCAGGCTCACAGGTCTTCCCTGTCTTGTGGAGCTTCCTTCTACCGGGAGAAGCAGCGCACACAAACACACAAACCAAAGGCACATGATTAAGATTGTAGCTGAAAATAAGAGGTGTCTGCAAGGCAGTGGGAGGGCCTCCCAGAGGAGGCGACACTGAAGCTGAGATGGGCAAGCGAGAGCAGCCTCCTACAGAGCAGAGGGGGAAGGCTCCGGCTCAGGAGGGCCAGCCAGCTTGCTGGAAGCCTCGGGTGTGTTAACGACAGAAGCTCAAGGGGGAGTCATGTGGCCGCCAGGTTACAGGGCATGAGAGCTAGGGCGTGCAGGGCTTTATAAATAACAAACACCTAGCAATCGTTGCAGAGAAAAAGGCAAGAAAACTACTCACCGAAAAGCTGTTATGTTTTGCTTTAAAACTTAACACAACTGTATTCAACTGAGCTACTTACACATGGGATCTCTCACGAGTCAGCAGGGTCTCTGTGAGGAGACTCGGACTCAGGACTGTCGGGGTCTGGGCATCCTCTGCGGCGCCTGCTAACAGTGAGGCTGGGAATCTTTATTATGAGGTTACAGAAGCAGCATCCCCTGAGTGTCTGTAGTAAGTGTAATAAGTGGATATCCTGGCTTGCCGGAAAGACCGGGCACTTTGGAGACAAGACTAAGTGAAGATCTCAGCTCTAACGGGTAATGTGTGACTCAAAGGAAGTCAACACATTTCCTGAGACTCATTTTCCTCATCTGGAAAATGGGAATAATTCTACCTCCAAGTCATATGCAAAGACTAAATGATGTAGCATCTGCACAGTAAGCCCTCTGTGAATGTTGAATGAATAAATGAATGCATGAATATATGAACCCTATGCATGAAAGAAAAGCTAAATATACATGTTCACTCTTGCAATGCCTGTTCTTTTGAGTCTGTAATGTTCCTTACCACCAGCAGAGAGCCCAGCATCTCAGAGAGCGGAGGTGGGGTCCTGGGCAGAAACCAACCTCCACACTCTGTCTCCTACTTAGCCTTTCTTCTCTCTTTTCCGTTCAACTCGCCTAACTCTTTTGAATCACCGCTACCCCCACCACTTCCCATCTCTCCCCTCCCCTAAAACATAAACTAGCTCAGCTTTCCTTCCCCTCCAGTCTGCCCTGGAGATGACCCCCAGCTGGTTGCCAGGGAGATGGCCTGAGTAACAGGGGCCACTGAGCTACTGTCTGTTGACCAGCCATCCCAGTTTGTCCTGCACTTTCCCACTGGTAGCACCGAAAGTCTTGGAAAGCCAGGACGGTTGGCCATCGTACCCACCCCTTTCCTCTACATAAGTTCCTCTCTCCACAGCACTGTCCACGGGGGGTACTGATGGCTGGGTCCTAAAGCTGTGTTCTGGGTGTTATCTCTTCTCTGCCCACAGGATCAGACATGCCCACACTCAGTGGGTCCTCAAGGTCATGGTACCGGATCAGTGGTCCCCAGAAGGGTCAGTCTTCTGAATCCCGTGATGGGTATCCTCCAGTCCATCCATCCACTACTGCCACACTTATCGCTCTAAAATGCAAATCCGGCACTGACATTATCCTGCTTCAGACCCTTCACTGGCTCCTGGTCGGCAGAATTAGGAGCTATCTCTGGTATAAATGCCTTTCACAATCTAGCCACAACGGACCGGGCTGCTTCTCGCTTTCCTGCTTTTGTATCCACTCTCCCCTCTTTTGTTAATGCCCTCCTCCTTTTTATACCTGGTCAACTCCCAGTCATTCCTTAAGGCTTCCCACAAATGTAACCTCTGCCTCGTCTGTGATTCTACGGGCCATATTTGGAATTGCATCACAGTATTTATCGCACGGTGTAGCAATTATGTGCTTATATGCCTATTTCCCCTGCTGGGCTCTAAGCTCCTTAAAGGTTAGTTTCAGACTCGCTCATCTCAAGAGCCCAGCACCAGACACTGACATTTTCTTGTAGCATTTTTTAACATTCACTCCTGTCTTATGATTCTAAAAAGCAAACCATTACTGCCAGACTAGTCTTAATTACCAAGTATTTCATATCCCTGAATATTACCCTATCCCTGACTTTTGTGTATTTCCTCACGGATAAAATAAGACTCAACACTGGGGTGGAAACTGGAGATGCGGTCAAGAAGAGCCACTGATCATTTTATTTTATAATTGGAAAAAATAAAACCTGGGGTTTCAGATTTATTTTATAGATTGTGACAAAACAGCTGGGTCAAAACACCTGATTTCAACTAGCATATTGCCTTTGCACATAAAAACTCCATTGCTACAGATGAAAGAATGAAAGAATGATCACAGAGTTTCTATTCTTGGACATACGATCTCTTGTGTTCTTATATCCAAGCAAATATGTCCACCAGGTGTGAGTACAAAATGACAACACTCTTGCTTAATTTTGTTTGTATTAACAAATAGACCAGAATGCCATTGCTCAAAAATTTTCGAGAAATTCTCTTTGGGAACTGCCTTAAGGACCACCACATTAGTTCACCTGTAAGTCGTTTACCCCACAGCCAAATCCTGTGCTTGTGTTCCCCAACACGGGCCGCCACTTATCCATAAGGCTTGGATCCTAAGGACATTCAGCTATTTTCAAAATTAAAAGCCATCTTCAAAGGATGTAAATTTTCCATAACGAAATATATGCAAAAGGATGTAGCCAGCTCTCAAGTCAATTCCAAGAATGACAATAATGTATCTTGAATAAGTAGTTGGAAATATGTGTACATGTATATTAGAATCCTTCAACTTATTTTGGACACATTGTATCTACTTGAACGCATACATAAGTGCAGGGAATATGCCAGTGAAATGTGGTTGGTTATATACATGTGTGTACTTCTGGAGAAAAATGGTTCATCAAGCCTCTGCGTTTATAAATGCGCTATTTCAGCTAAGTGCAGTAAAATTAACTGAGAATTTACTATTTTCCTGTTTCTACACTAAGCACTGGGAATACAAGATTTGTGAAATATCATTCCTGCCCTCAAAGAGCTCACAGTTAGTGAAGAAAAACATGAACAAGCCCTTGTACCACCATGAAGGAAGGATAACAGGGTGAGTTTATCTTCCCTATAGTGGCAGCACCTAGCAAAGGAGTGATTCTCTGGCTAGAAAACTTCACAGAGGCAGCAGCACCTAATCAAAGTTTGGATAGATAAACACAAGCACCAGTTTCATCAGACTTAATGAGATGGGCAATCCAGGTATAGGAAATAGTATGTGCAAAGACACTGAGGCATGAAACAAAACAGTGTGTCTGGGAAATTACAAGCCATTTAATATTGCTGGAGCACAGAACGCAGGGAGAAGGAAGCCGAGATACTCGATGGAGAGGCTGCAGATACCCATGTAACCGAAATTGTGTATTTTTGTTTTCAGATGATTATGTGTGTCTACTGTCTTTCTGAAATACATCATCAGCCCGTTGCTGAAGCAGCAGTGGCACACACATTTATTGCATGATTTTATATTTGCCTGAATTTATCACAAAAACTGTCCCCCGTCTCAGCTCGTATTAGTTCTATCCCCGCTGACTCGCACCTTGCGCTCATTCCCCTCCGTGCCCCGGCTGTCCTGCTCAGTTTCCCCTTGCACCGCCTCCTCCCAGATCGATCGTGTCCTCCTACAGTCTCTCAAGTTAGCCTCCTGTCAATGTCAAGCAATGCCTCTTCCCTCCTGCAGAACAAAGCTCAAATGACCTCTTCTATCTAACAAGTCTCCTGGCTAAAGCCAGGCAGCAATCATGTAGGCTCTGGGATAAGACAGATCTGTATCTGAGAGCTGGATCTCTCCGTCACGTCTCTGTGCTCTTGGGACAGTCGTTTGGCTTCTCCAGGCTTTGCCTCCACCTGAGGCTCAGACACGATCACACACACACGATCACACACACACGATCACAGCAGGGGCAGGTAAGGCACGCGGTCCGGAAAGCCCAGGAGTGCCAAAAGGAACACGAACGGGAAAGAACCCTGTGCGGCACCTGGCATATCGTTGGCCTTTAACAGTTACCGCTAACCATGCATTCAAATTGTCTAGCGATTCTCATGCCTAAGTCATGTATGAACCGAGGGTGACTTCCCGGGCAGGTAGGGATGCTGACCTCGTCTGCCGCTCTGATGTGCCGTGGGAGGCAGTGCTGCTGGACAAATTCAAGGCCAGCGATGCCACCCCCCCGCCCCCCGCCCGGCCGAGGTGGGGGGGCGGGAAGAAGCCAATGAGTCTGGAAGGGAAAGGCTTTTCTTTCAGATTGTTTCTGCTTATAGCTTGATTATTTTAACTTCACGAATACATCCATATATTCAGAGTGTCAGTGGGGTTTCTGGGCAGGGAGATTTGGGCTTTTTTTGTTGGTGTATTTGCTTGGCTTCTATTTTGTACCACTATTTGCTAAATAAACAAATAGAAATCTTAAATTAATAACAAATTCTCAGGAAACTCAGTATTTTAGGAGTCATTCCAGTCAGATTTAGTTGGGATTCTCAGACAGGGTTGGTCAGAAACGGAATGCTGGCAGGAAGAGGAATGGGCACAGGCTTTCAGCTCTAGAGGGCCTTAAACAGTAGGTTTGGACCCACTACTGTGAATAGCATATTCTCGTTAAGGCTTTGTTTCCTCATATTTGTAAGGCAGCTAATGATTCCATCCACCTTCGGGTACTTTCCAGTCCCCCGATGAGACCCTCTGCACGTAAAGTACCCAGTGTCCAATGTGGGCAACACCGGGTTCCCAAATGGTACCGGTGAGCATCTTTATCATGCGTGCGCTGCTGTCCTGGTCGCCGGCTCGTAGCAGGTTAGAACGAAGACGCTGGCTCAAATTGACAATTAAATTGGGGTTGGTACTAGGATTAATAGTTAGAGTCTGTAATAGATTAGGGTTAGGATTGAAATTAGAATTCAATTAAGGTTAGAATTAAAATGCATACAGAGGTGATTATTAGGGATGGGGTTAATTAAAACTGGATAATGGAAGAAGGAGGCAGTATGAGGAGTACTGGTTTAGTTGGGTGGAAAATTAAAGAGAAAAGCAAAGTGGAAACCCACGTTGAATTCACTGATAAAGGAAAAGTCATAGAGACAAGAAGGATTAGAGTCCAGACGAGAACCAAGCCGAGGCTTCCGAGCCGAGCCGTTTCCTATAGGTGCGGTCATCCCCCTCCTGGATGAATGCTACCTAGTATCCAGCCCGCTGGGAGGAGGCCCCTCCCATCCTGAGCAGGAGCGGCGTGGGGAAAGGAATGCCCAGGGCCCACACAGCTGCGTCTAGCCCCGCATCAGTGCCAGCTCCGCATTCCACACCCTCAGCTCCCCAAGCTGTTGCTGAGTGGACAGGGGCACCCAGGAGCCAAAGCCCGCCTTCTCTCTCCCCTCCTTCTCTGCTCCCCCCCCCCCAGCCTGCGCTGTAGCTACCAGCTCT
The DNA here is from genome assembly GCA_004023965.1 of Spilogale gracilis. NCBI lineage: Eukaryota > Metazoa > Chordata > Mammalia > Carnivora > Mephitidae > Spilogale > Spilogale gracilis. Next base: position 31,090 of record PITA01014011.1, read on the forward strand.
TTAATCCCACAGACAACCTACTCCACACTTTGTGCAAGTCTCTTGGAAATGCACATTGTGTGTCACAGCATTTTAGAGTGGAAAGTAACCATAGAGATCACAATCCAACATGGATACTTTTATTTTACCTACTTGCATGATGGGGATAATCCTTGTACATCAGCCTTGCTTTGCAAGAACTCTCCTCGTAGTGAATAGGAGTGAGATGCCCGGTGTGCACACATGTACAAAGGGCACTGGAATGATTACGGGCAAGGATTCATTCCCAGCGGAGACATCCACCTCTGCAGGAGAAACTACCCTTTCACATGCAGGAGTGAGCAATTCCTCAATCTGTACACGGCTCAGAAGTACTGACAAGTATTCTCCTTGGTCCTCCCACCCCAAGGGGTCTACCTGCCTCCCTCTCCAATGTGGGTCCCTTTATTGTGCACCTGTGTGATCGTGGTAAGTCACTTAACTTCTCCTCTCCTCATCTTCTTCATCCGTTCAACAAGGGCCATTGATTAGGTAATCTTGAAGGTTGCTTACAACTCTAATACTCTTTCATTCTATAATTCTAAAAGCCAGTGTCTGCTTCCTATTCCCAAGGCCTAAAGTGCTGCCAAACTGATGCTGATGATGCAGAAAAGGGAAAGGGAACCAGGAGGAAAAGAGCATCCCAGAGTCTCATTCGCTAGCTCTTAATAGTCTCTCCAAAACAGCTCTCCCCTCTCCCCACACCCTGGTCCTCCTCCCGGGGGCAGTTGCCGTACAGGGTGTGGCCTGACCGGCAGTCCTTAGAGAATTAAGTGAGGACAAGCAGAAGGGAATGATCGCAGAGCAGCAGATGGAAAAGATGATTAGTTAGAGGAGCTTGGGACCTAATCCCCTATCCTGCTGTCCCATCCAGCCCATCCCCTCTCACTCCCGCCACACCAACCTGTCCTCTCTTAAGCCCACGTAGATGATCTTTAAGGCTTCTTCTGCCTCCAAAGATAATCCTCTTCAGCCATCAAGATCCTTTAACTAGGAGAGCCTGATCCTTTCCTTCTGAAGCCCCATTCGTTCTGAAAACACAGCTACTCCTTTCTCTCTATGGGACTAAACTCATGCCAACCTGGTCCCACCACAATCAGAAAGCCCTCACTTCCCTTCTGGCATCCTGGTCTGTACAGCCTTCAACCACACTTCCCTCCCCTCGCTTCCTCCATTTTAAGGGGGGATTTTAAGATGTCAGGGAGCCCCAGGGAGCAAAATGGCTTGGAGTCACTGAAATAGGAGAAAGCAAGCAAGTCAGACAGCCCAAGGTAGCCAAAAACTTCTACAAGTATTTCTCAATAACTACCCAGACACTCAGGAAACATGCAAGAAGCAGGCAGAGCTCTTCTCCCAGAGACCACAGACAGATTCCAGAAACAGAAACGGTGGGGTAGCATTCTGACCATCCTGAAGGAACTTCCCAGCGAATACTCAGTGCCCTCTCCATCAGTGACTAACATTGATATAGCGCTTTCCCAATTATGGAATACCTCCCACATCCTTGTCCTGGAACTACCAGGGGGCAGACAGTGAAGTCCATCACAGAGGGCTGGGAGGGGGAGAGACGACCCAAACACGAAGGATTCACATGGGGAGGCACAGTCCCAGTGCAGAAGGGGAATGGCAGAGCGGTTAGAAGACTTGCACCTAAATCCATCATTCAGGGACAAAACACAGGCTCACGACTAGAAGACACTTCAGACATCATATTACCCCATGTTCTAACCACCATTTACGGTCCCTACTATTAACTGTCAGTGTAACCTTGGAAGGGCAGTTAACACCCATCAACTCAGCTGCACCTGTGTAATAAGGAGTCATGCCAAATGCTGTAAAAAAATCCTTATATAGCTAAAATTCTTTTGATTCAGAGAGTCTAAGATTTGGGAATGTATACCCAAAGGCTAAGGCTGAGCAAAACTGACTTCAAGGGATCCCTTTCTGAGATGAACCAAGAGTCTTCCAGAAATACGTGGATCACATAGAACAACAAACCCTAGGGACTTGGGACTCTCAAACCCAGAGCAGGTACAAAGGCCCTGTGTCCCTCATCCACCTGTATCTGACCTCAGGGACAAGAGCTGCACTAGCCACAGAGGCATGGCAGATCAGACCATTCACCCAAGAATCTTACCAAAACTTGAGAAGAACGAGCTCCTCTGCAAGATTGAGAAGGAAGCAAAATATCAGGGGTAGGGCTGAGAGCAGAGGGAAGACAGGGAGGGTTGGGGGGAGACTACAGAGTTGCTTTGGAGGCTGCTTGGCTGAGCAAGTCTGAAGTGGGATGGGGTTTGAGAGGGATTGGGGGCAATGTTAATCCCCATGGCCTGGGGGTTTGTTGGGATAAGGCTTTCACGGGAAATTGCCTGGGGCCACACAGTGTTGCTGGACAGATAACCGGGGGCTCTTGGGTCAGAGGAGCTAGGGATGTGTGTTTAGGAGAATGGGCAGGGTAAGAGGCTACCCATGGGAAGATGTCGCTGGGCAACACTCTTGATGGGGGGGGCCGGGGCTCATGGGGTTCCCCAGTTGCCAAAAGAGGGAGGGCGGGGCTGGAGGATCTCGGGCTAGTGGGCACGCCCTTGCCCAGGCCTGCAGTGGCCGCTCTCGCCAGCTGGCCCAAGGCCCTGCCCGGCTCCCCTCCCTCCACCCAAGCCTAAGAGGGGTGCGCGCAGGGTCCCACTGCTGAGCCAGCTCCCTCCCTTGGCTCCACACCCGCGCCCGGCTGGCGGAGCTCCCGAGGGAGAAGGTGGAAGGCACCATGAGGGCGCGGAGGGGGTGTGGGAGGCGGGGGGAGTGGGGAATGCGGCAGCTTGGCCCCCCCGCGACCAGCCCAACCCCCCGCCGCCCCCCTCCACCTCCAACCGAATGGTTTGCTCCGAGCGCCCTATTTAATCCCCGCGACTGCAGCAGCGCCGGCTCCCTCCCGGTCCCCGCCTCGGCCCCGGGCTCCAAAGCGGCTCGGGGGCGCCCTGGTGGTCAGCGTCGTCGCCACCCCCTGCCCAGCCCCCGCCCCCCGGGGACCCAGGCTCAACAGCGCGCAGCGGGGAGCCGGCCGGGACGCGCCATGGGGGGCCCCTCCGCCCTGCCCCTGCTGCTGCTCCTCGCCTGCTGCGGGGCGCCCGGCGGGGCCAACCTCTCCCAGGACGGTGAGTTTGGGGGGGCGCTGGGGGGTGGGGTGCTGGGGCGGGGGCTCGGATCGCTGCGGGGCGGAGGAGCCTGTGGGCTTTGTCTGGAAGCGGGGGTTCGAGTCGCCGCCGCTGCCGTACCCGGGTGGGTCTGCCCGGGCATCCGTGTCGGTGTGGGGTCTGGGGTCTGGGGTGTGCCACCAGTGCACCTGCGGTCCGCCTCGCTGTCTGCGTGCGCGCCGGGCTCGGTATGCTCGCA
>PITA01014011.1:34597-55297 GCA_004023965.1 Spilogale gracilis
TTCAGTCAGGGCGTGTGTCGGGGGCTTGTGTCTGTGTCTGGAGGGGCTGGATAGCCAGTGCAAACCCCCAAACTGCTGTATGCAAACATCGCTCCCCCCTGCCCGCCCCCACCAGCCGCGCGGCTCCGAGTGGGCAGGGAAGGGGGCCGGGGTGAGGCTGTCGAGGGGGGCGTGGGCAAGGAAGGGGGGCTTCTCCTTGGGCAAGGAAGGGGGGCTTCTCCCTGGAGCAAAACAACAACACTGGGGGGGGGGCAGGATGACAATATCCCTAGCGGTGGCAGCAGCTGGGAAAAGAAACCCAGACAGGAGCGGAGGAGGAGGTGGGGGAAGGTTGGGCAAAAGGAAGGATCAAGATATTTGGGAAGGAGGATGCCCAGAAAACCCAAAGCTGTCCTGGGCTAAGGACTGATTTTGCCAGATTTGGGGTGGGGTAGCTCACCTAGTCCCCTTTGCCCCAGGTGGGAACTCAAGCCTTCTTGGGTTTGTCGGGGAAGAGACAAGGAAGAGAGTGGGGGAGCAGGGAGGCGGGGCCAGGGCGAGGGGACTTGGGGAAGAGCCCCTCCCGCCCTGGACCCGGCTATGTAGGTCAGCGCTGTGGGGGCCGCTCGGTTTTCTTAAAGGCTGTGACAGTTCATGGGGTGGCAGGGGGCAGTTTGTAGGGAGCCCAGGAAGGGAGCCACAGCTCAGAGCCTCAGGTCCCCTGAGGAGGGAGGGCAGGCAGTGGAGAGACTAACGGAATGCATCCTCTGGTCTGCTCTTCTCCACCCATCAGAGGAGGACCTGGCTGTGGTAGGGGGAGAGGGGACAGGACCTCTGCGGAGCAAAGGGAAGTGGGGACAGGGAGGGGGAGGGTGGTGGCTATGCCCAGACAGATGCCAACGAAAAACAGAAAGAACCGCAGGGGAGGAGAAAGGGGAGGCGGCTCCTGGGCTATGGACCCAGTGGCCAGCAGGGATGGGCATAGGGCCAGGGCGGGGCGGGGGTGGAGAGGGGAGGGGTTGAAACTGGGGAGGATGATGTAAAGAATTTCATCTGAAGAAAACAGGCGAAGAGCCAGAGTGTTGCAGGAATAATTGCTCTATCTCCCCTGACCTCCTCCCCCCAGCCCTGTCTCCATCATGATAAAGGAGCTTCAGTTGGTAAGAAGACGCTGGGGATCCCCTCCCTGTAGCTGGCTGGCTGACTCCCTCCACGCTGTACCCATCAACACCCCAAAGGGAGTCCCTGCCTCAGTCACCACAGAGAGAGCAGCCCTTCCCCTTCGTGGAATCCCCCTTCCCCAGAGAACTACACTTATGACCCTACTCACGGAGGCGGAGGTGAGGAGTCCCGGGGGCCAGCTAGGTGCAGGGCGAGGACAGGCTGCTGGTTTTATGTGTCACAGCAGTGATTCTCTACTAGACCTTGACTTTCAACTGCAGCCCCTGGACTGCTCATCCCATTAGCTGCATTCAGCAGAGACAGTGTGACCCAAACTGCACCTGTTCAGTAGTGGGAATGGACAGTCCCAGCCTGGGGCCCAGCAGTCACCCCAGAAAGCTGGGGGCTCTTAAGCTCTAGGACATAAACATTGGAGAACACAGTAAATCTGTATACTAGACAAGTCTTTCTTCACCAAACCCAGTATTTTATCTTGGCCCTCAATTTGGGGGTGTCGGGCTAAGAGGAAGAGAAACGCTCTGCACTCACATTGATAAACACATCTCAGCAGTGCTGGGGGGAAAGAGTACAAGGCACTGACTTTGTAATGGAGAACTTCCAGAGGAAGGGTCAGGAAGTCAGAGATGGGGAGGGAGGTCTGTTCCCAAGGAAGAGTCAAATGAAGCCTCATTTTCCTTGTAGAGCGTCATCTATAAGGATAGTAGACATACGTCTGATGTGCAATGTCCTGGGACTTACGGACGTCCAAGACATACAGCCACATACATCTAACTATCTAAATTAATTCCACCTCTTAATTTCTGAACCTAAAAAGGCCAGCTCTGATGTGAGACGTAGTAGCATAGATCTGAGGCTCATGGATGGTGGTCTTGATGACCATTCTGACAGGGATCATGCAGAAGGTGGGTCTGGTGCCCCGGATGTGGCCTAGGTTCCCTGGCAGGGAGCAAGGCAGGGTATAGCCTACCTGGTGATGTGGTGTGAAAGTGTGAGGACAACATTCCCTAACACACAGATGCTTGAGTGGTCTAGGGTGTGTGGTGGAGTGGCTACTTCCATGCAGAGGGAGGGAAACAAACCTCATGTGCTGCGGGTATACAGAGCTCCCTGGAGTAGAGAACGTTTTAAGGGTTCATGGGCTGAACAGGGACTGAGAGGCTAGAGAAGGGCCGGGAAATGCTAAGGGAACCCAACCATTCATGCTGTGGCTGGAGGCCCAGGACCTGTTTGCACATTCAGTTTGCCACCTTCTCCTTCCCTCTCCCATTTCCCCCCTAGTGCTGGCAGAAGCTGGCAACTCCAGGTTAGATGTGAGGTCTATGGATTTAATGTGTTCTGTGGTGATCTCTGGTAAGCAGCTTGACATTCAGCACTGTGACCAGCCTTCCTTGGGCTCTTCCTTCTCAAGTTATTTCCAGCACCCTGTGAGCTGCCCGAGTGAGGACGGTGGGTGGACAGCCTGACTTTGCTTCAGCCTGTAGCAATTTAACTTTGCACCACATTGCCCCACACATGAATACCTTTCCCTTTCCAATGACCTTCTGTCTACTGTCATCCATTCTTTAGCCCCCTGGCCAGGTGCCCAGTGTAGAGCTCATGCCCAGTGTGGCAGAAAAGTCCAGAAAGCATTCACTCCAGAGCTGCCCACGGGTCTGCTTGGCAGACCTCCTCCGTCCCGCTTCTCCCTCTCTGCAGCTGTAACTGTTCTGTCCCCGTCCCCGTGCTCCCCCTCGTGCAGCTGGAGCCCTCGGGAAGGACGGACATGCATTTCCTGGCACCGAGAGGTTGAGGCCTTCAGAGAGACACTGGTGTGCCAGAGATCTGTGAACTCCATGCAGAACGAGTCTGTCTGACAAGAGGCCAACCTCTGGCATGTCCACTGGCCATCCAGAGTCCTACCGAGGGCTCTGTCCCAAGCTCTCCCCAGCACTAGGCAGCACTGCTGGCCAAAAAAGTTTTTTCCAGGGCCAGGACGGTGGTTTTCTCAGTTTTAGTTTTGAAGATGTGAAATTCCTTTATCACATAAGGAAAACAGGTCAAAGGAGAATTACTCTTCTTGAAAGAGAGCAGACAGAACTGTGGCTCTTTCACACTTCTTCCTGTCTCCCCTCTCTTCTCACAACAATCCTGACACCAGGGCACTCTGCTACACGCACTTGCGGTCCTCTGCCCTTGCCTGACAGCAAGGAAGCCCGTCCGCTGCCCTCAGGTGCTCTCTCTCCCTCCTCTTCCTGGACTGGAGGCCCAAGTCTAACTTCAAGAGTGCCTTGTTGGAGACATTCCCACTTTACTTGCAGAGTGACTCACAGTCCTGCAGCCACAAAATTCCACAGATGGCATCTTTTGTGTGTGCTGGTCACTTTGAGACAGGAGGCTGGGCAGTGATGCCATTGCTCTGTGAATCTCGAGATCTGATGTTGGTACTTCTCGCGATAGTACTTGCTTTTAGTCCACATAATATGCAGAAGGGGATCAAAAGCTGCTTGTCCTGAAGTCACACGCTAGGACTAATATTTTCACTGTCATCAGCAGAGAGATAAAACCCCTGCGGGGGGAGGGGTGTCGGGTGTGAGGCATCACATTCTTTGTTGTTTCCTGCCCCGTAGACCGCACACTGGTCCTAGGGTCCCTGCTCTCTTCTCAGTAATGGAACGTCACCTCAGGATGGTAACCTAGGTTCCAGATTCTCCATGAAAGCAACTGGTGGCCTGGACTACCTCCTTACTGACCACTGAATGAAACATCCCCAAGTTTTGGCAATTATACCTCCTCCTCTCATTTTTCATGTTGAAATTTAACATTTCCTGTCTAACTGCTCGCTGAAGACCCATATACTGAAGACCCATATTCTGTTTCGTGGATGAGGTCATGTCCTAGAGGTCTATCCATAACCTCCGAGAACAGCAATCCCCACAGGAATGCTTATAAGAGATAGAGAAAAACAAACCATCAGAAAAAGAGCCCAGAGAAAGAAGCCATCCAATAAAGATTCAGGTCTCTAAAAACTCAGTCAAATTAAGAACAAACAGGCGGCGCCTGGGTGGCTCAGTTGGTTAAGCCACTGCCTTCGGCTTAGGTCATGATCCCAGAGACCCGGGATCGAGCCCCACATCGGGCTTCCTGCTTGGCGAGAGGCCTGCTTCTCCCTCTTTCACTCCCCCTGCTTGTGTTCCCTCTCTGGCTGTGTTTCTCTCTGTCAAATAAATAAAATCTTAAAAAAAAAAAAATTAAGAACAAACACTCCATGCAACTATAAAATGGAGAGTATAAGGCTCTGGGACCAAAGACCTGCCTTTTCCTCTAGGATCAGCAGTAATGATGATTCTTTACACCCAGCTGGTGCACAGGGTTCCTCTAACCCAGGTAAAAACCTGGTCCAATCCTGTTATAGCAAGGAGATTCATCCCTTCCATCCCCAAGAAGCCAAGTCTTCAAGTGTCTTGAAGCTGTTGAGACTTTTCCCAATGTAGGGTTTAGAAACACTCCGTATTTGCACTGCAGCAACAAGTACTGGAGAGGGAACAAGATTTGTTCCTTTACCAAAATTTCTCTAAGTGTAAAGAGATTGACCAAATGTCCCAACTAACATCCTAAAGACAAATGCCTTCTTAAGAGGCGTGATCTATTCCTCTTTCCCACACATGATGAATACTGGACTGTTCATGGCAATTTGGGGTGCCTGGGGGCACCGTGACTCTGATACATCTCCTACCCTATCTGATGGTAAGACACACTTTGCCTTTTTCATGCCCTAGGGTCTCTGAGGGGACACAGGTTTGCGGCACTATTTCCCTCATTAGAAGATACTTTTATTCATAACTGATGGTGGCAAATGAAAACCTCCACTAGCACTAATACCTAGGTAATCATCGTAATTGCTAAGGCTCATGTTGACAAAGTACATCTGGTGGTGGTCCTTACTTTTTATATGATCTTGGGTGTATATATGACAGGTTGAAACAAAGTACTTCAGGAGGCCCTTTCAGAGCAAGATGGGTATAGCATGATCCTAACAGAAGTCCTGATGTCTGTGGTTTCCGTAGGACTTCTGGAGGGTGGGCTGCGTTAACCCATGATCCCTGTTCCCTCTGCTTTATGAGGAATGGCAGCTCTGAGCTCTCCATGGTGCTAGGGCTCACGTGCCACTACTGGCCCTCTTTGCTGCTCTCCGTGGTCCTGCTCTCCCTCCCGACTTCCCAATTTCTACCTCTCCAAAAGTGCACTCCTTCCCCTCACCACAAACACATGTGATCTTGGCTATGATCCCTGACCTGCTCCACCAGGAAGAGAACAAACCTTGAGATATAGATAAGAAAGGTCCTGACGACCATCTAAACAACCGTAGGAAGGGGACAGAAAGAGCAAAGTGACACTGAGGTTGAGAAGATGAGCTATTTGAAATGCTCAGGAGACGAGGGCCTAGAGTGACCTCAGATGGCCTCAGAAGAACTGAATGTTGTGCCATATGTGGAGTCATAAATGAAAAACAGAACTACAAATAGGCCTGTTTTAGATGAAGACGGTATTGCTCACGCACAGTAGTACCACATCTGCCCTGTAAGTGTGGAACGCAAAAATGTGCCCTCTTCAGTTTGCTAAATACGCCCCTCTTAACACCACCCTGAGCCTGACGACTATCTCAAACTGTCCTGTCACGGTGCTTATTTTCTCTTTTCCCTCAACCTTAGCAGTGAATACAAAGGTAATATATACTGAAGTGTTATCTGAATAGATAAGGGAGGAATTTAATATATATATGAGAGGCACCAAAAACAAATACCAAAACCTTGACTCATGTCCCCCATCTTTACAACCATCTCATCCCAGAGTCCAAGTCCTTGGCCAGATCTTAAGAGGTACGTCTTTAAACTGGACTCTGCTACTCTTTTGGGGTATCTGCCAATACTGAAGATGTCATATGTGGCAAGGAGCCGAGAATGCTCAGCCCCTGCCCGTCGGAGACTAGACAGCCTGTTCCTCCCATCACATCGGAACCGCACAAGCTTATCTTCCCCCAAATGCTGATTTCCCTGTATCAACTTCTCAGTAATAGTTCCTACAAGAGTTAAAACTGGTGAATGACCTACAGCAGAATCTAGTTGGGGAGGTAAGGTTCCAGGATGAATTTCCAGGGCCCCTCTTCCATCTTCTCATGTGAAACAAGGAGAAACTTTATTCCTCAAGGACAGGTAATGGAAGTGATTTATCTCCATGAGCGAGCCTTCAGGAAGACAGAAGTTGGGTTACAGTAACAGCTGGAGTAGGTCCTCTCTACTCATCTCTCTGGGCCCCCTGTTCTCATGGACAGCAGATATGTTTCAGAAAGGATTCTAATGCATAACTTCCAACATTTTTTTTTCCAAAATGTATATTATTCTTCTGCATTGAGTTCTTCCCTCTGGGATTCCTTAAACCCCTCTCTTTCTGTCTCCTAGAGATCTCCAGGAGAATGATAAGAAAGCTATACAACATAAAAAACTAAAATGTATTCTCCTCTAAGGATTTATTTTTCCTTACCCCAGCTAGACCTGCACTAATTGTTTATTGATTGCTAATTATAAGCACCTTTGGTTCATTTACTTCCAGTTCAGGGTCAGGAAGGTCAGATGCATCACCTTGCCCTCGGGGGGAAAAAAAGACCAAGAAATGAAGGCTGCTATCTCAGCCATTCATCTCTAAGCTAACCACTACTTAGCTCTGTACTTCCTTCATATAATCCCAGATATTAGCTAGGTAGAGTGGGGAACCAGGACTTCCAATACCAGATTTCATTGTAAATATGCAAATCCTGGCTTCCTACATTTATTTGTCTTCTGTTGTCCTGATTCTTTGCTTCCAATCCGGATTCCAGAATTCCAACCAAAATCTCGGGGTAAAAAGCTCCAGAGGGTGAACTGGTTCTGAAGTCTCTGACCTAAATACCTGATACTTCTTAGAAACCCAGCAAGAATCTAATAAATACAATGACGACAAGTAACTTGAGACTCAGCACAGCTTAGGTCAACCTCTGAAGAGCCTAGAGCCAAGTTCTTTCCTTATTATGAGATGAGGGGCCAGTTTTGCCATCCGCTCCTAATCAGTTGTCCCTCAGCAAATGCAAAAATGACAGTAGGACAACTGTATTCATTCTTACTAAGGATGAAATCTTTCCAAGCACACATTATGTGTTTTCTCCCCCATTCTCTATCCTGTCATCTCAAACAAATATAAAAACCACCACTACTAAGCCCGTGGGCCTCACAGATTCTCATTTGTCCTCAACTGCTGCTTCATGCCAGCTCTCTTCTGGTCTCCAAGCCCTGGAGTCCAATGTCAGTGACAGATGGCCTGAGCCTGCGCCCTTGGGAGGAGAGAGGATTCTGTCCCTCTCCTGGGGAGTTTGAGCAGAAGAGAGAGCCTAAATTCTGCTTTGGGGAGTATCTCTGAGTTTAAGCCATATGGTTTTCTGGAAGTAAGGGGTTCTGACTAATAATGGGCTGCGGAAAAGGGCTCTGTATCTGGGTCATAAGCTGTGTGTGTGTGTGTGTGTGTGTGTGTGTGTGTGTCAGAGTAAAAATAAAAACAGAGATACAAATAGTGAAAACTGTAGTGTGTCGTGTGTGTTGAGGGACACATGCTGAACGAGGGAAAGAGGGTAACTAGATTCGAATATCTATGCATCACGGAGAACAAAAATTGAGTATATACCCTCCTCAGAGAAGGTACTCAGTGGAGGTTTAAGAAAAGAACAGGAGATCCCTGCGGCCCCGCTGTGGGGACCGTGAGTCTGTAGGCTTGGAAGAGTATGTCTGTCTCACGGAAGCGCTCAAGTCCCCCTGGTAGGCATGAAGTAAGGCTAACTGAACGACGTGCCACCCTCTGGAGAATATATTTTTAAGTGAAAAAAGTGAAAGGAAGAGACTACATCTGTTAGGACTGAGGGAGGGGACCTGGAGCGGTGTGGGTGTGCAGAGCGGAACACATTTGTCTTCATGTATTCTCCTCGCCGCTGCCCTGAACCTGCCATCCACACCTTGACTCTCATCACCCAGTGAAGGGAAACAGTGAAATCAGAACCAGCAGAGATGAATGCTTTCTTGCCTGACTTCTAACAAATGAAACTTTTTCCTGGCATTGTTACCCCCACACCAAACCATCAGGCTAAATAGCTAAAGTAGGGCTGAAGAGCCAAGGAGAGTAAAACGGCCCGTTGAGAAAGGGAGGCCATCCATGCACCCCAAGCAGCACTTGGGGCTCTGCAGCCTGGACTGGGGTCCCTGAGGGAACCCACTCTTTACTTCTCCCCCCTTGCCTGTGGGTTACCTGGCCCATTCCCAGTCCCTCCTTTTCCACGAACCTACTGTCCAATAAGCTGGGTGGAATTCTGCATCCACTTACTCCATACTGCCTCTGTTATGTTTCCTTTCCCGAGTTTGTTCCAAGATGGGAGATTTTCCCCCAGTTCTGTTCCATATGTGTGAAAGCAACAAGGTGAATTTACGGAAGGGGTATGAAGTGCCTGCATCTGGTTCAGGGGGCATCTCGGAGTTCAGACCAAGCTCGGCTTCCTGGCTCCTGCATCAGCCTGCAGACCCCGGGTCCCACCCGTCCCGATTTCCGTGTGCCTGAGCGTGTGTGGGAAGGGAATGAGGAGGCGGGATAAATGGACACTCCCAAAATGGCTCAGAGCTGCCGAAAGGGAGTGATGTCATGCCCAGCCTTGCCGGCTTACCTGAGCAACAGCGGGTGAGGCCACCCCTGCACAGACCCGGGCCGCTCTCCCAGCAGCTCCTCCTGAGCCATCCCCTTTGCTCTCCCTCATCCCCTCCCAGCCTCTTAGCCCAGAACACTAGAGGCTTGTCCACAGAGCACAGCCCAGTCCTGCGAGGAAAGAGCTCAGCATGGGAAGGGCTCTTCTGGGATCAGATCCCCTTCCTCTTTGTCTCCCAACTGCAGTGCTTGCTACCAGGCAGTACTGGCCACAGAGGGGCTTGTTTCTGTTGGGGGCCAGCCCAGGGCTCCCTCCCAGTGCTCATGCACCAAGAACACTGACTCAATAGCGAATCAAAGCAACAGCTGTCCCCACCTCCTTCTCTGCCGCCCACTTCCCAGTCTCTGCTCCTCGGAATCTTAACTAAGTCTCTGAGGGGCCCCCACAGCCTACCACAAGCCCACTTCTGCCTCCGGATTTTTCCCTCTCCTGAGCTCAAGAATAGGACACGCTCCTCTGCTTTCTCCTCTCTCGTAGCTGTCCCCCTCCTCCCGGTCAGCCCTGCAGCCAGCCACCAGAGGCCAGCACATGCGTGTGCCTGCACAGCCTGTCCTCAATCAGCCTTTCTACACCTAAGGGCAGGGAAGGGCCTCCTCTTTGGGGAGGCCTGCAATCAACCGGTAAGGCCCTGAGTCTGTGGGGACGCCATTCTTCACGGCAGGCACTCGCAATCCACCTCTTGCCCCTCTAACCTGCCTGGCACTTAGGAGTCTCAGCTCCTTTGAGGCCCGGGGTGCTGGAGGCCCTCATTACCATACACAGAGAGATGGGGAGCAGGGAGGGGAGATGTCGCTGAAAATAAAATCACAGCAGCCGGTGACTTAATCCCTGAATCCGTTGGCCCATAGAACTGCTACCAAATGACAGTGACCACAGGAGATGGGCTTCTGACCAAAGGTTCCAGACTCCCTGTGTGACCTTGCCCAAGGGCCTCAACCTCTCTGAGCCCTGGTTTTTCTTCTTTAAAACGAGATTTGCACTACATGCTACTTCGGGTTCTCGGCAACTCTCAAAGTCTATGCTTCTAAGAATTATAGAGGAGAAGGTATTTTGGGGAGTACTGGGCATAACAGAAGAGAGGAATCACTGAACTTCGCACGAGGGGGTCAGAAAGGACAACACTGTGCGGGAGAATCAAAGAGATTTTAAGATTAACCACTTCTGGCCATTAGGGGTCAGTGGAAAATGACCAGACATGAAAACTGATGGCTGGGTTTTAGGAAATATACAAAATATATTTATTCATCACATACTGTAGTTTGGTAGTTTTTTCTAACATTTGGGTAAGACAAAACATTTGGAATAACAAAGTTTGCTTTTGGTGTTTTTTGGGAGGTTTTTGGATTTGGGATTTTGGTTTGGCTTTTTTGTTTGTTTATTTCTTTGTTTTGTTTTGTTTTGTGAAAAGAGGGTTAACAGGCAGATAAGCTTTTTGTTTTAACCCCACCCTCGCGCCCACCACCGGGCGAGCTAGCCAACTCACCCAAAGATTCCCTCCTCCTCATTCCGCCTGGAAAAGCTGAGCCACACACCATTCCAAGCCCAGGAAACAAAAGCCTTTCATTTCCAATGACCTGCTTAGCATGGAACCAAAAGGCATCTGCCAACGTCCAGTAATAAAACTGTTGGAGCCTGGGTCAGCCCCCTCCAAACCTAAATCTCTTAGATTATCTAATAGTGTCAGATCCCTGGTTCGGCAGATCTGAACCCCTTGGCCATGCTTCACCAGACCATGGGGCAAATCGGCACAGCAGGCCCTTCTTCTAGGGAAGGTTCTGTTTCCCACTCTATTTACCATCTATTTTCACTTCTATCCTGCTGGCCTCCTGGGACAGTACAGCAAAGCTGAGAGAGGAGTGCCTTCTGGGCCCAAGAGGCTGCTGGGAGCCAGAGGGAAAGGAGACAAACAAGACTCCAGGAGGAAAGAGCCAGACGGCAACAGAGAGGGTGGAGGGGAGGCCTGGGTGAGGGAGGCAGGCCGCTGGGGCATGACGGAGCTCGGAAGTCCCGCAAGGACTGCAAGCTGGAGCATCCCGAGCTGATCCAGGGCGCCCTTTAGGAGATCCTTCCGCCTGGGAGGGAACAGAGGCCCATCCCCGAGGAGCCACAGAGAGATCAGGAAATACACGTGGAAAGACAGACAATCCCGAATGACAGAACAACTCCCACCTCTCAGGGCCTCAGCTTTTATCTGACTGCACTACAGTACGGAGAGAAAGGAGGGACTGAGCGCTCTGGGGAGGCCGGGCTTAGAAAGGGACAGAAGGTGGAAGTGATAGTTTGCCGACACTCAGGCCCTCCGTGCCTTAGACAAGAAGCACCACGCTGACCTCAGCAGAAGTAGTGTGACTCCTGAAAGGAGTGCTTTCTTGGTCAGGGTGTTGTGCTCTCAAGTCTCCCGGGTCAAAGTGCCTCCCCCCATCTAAATCAGGATTCGCGTGGGACTGGCGTCCAGACGCAGAATCAGACATTCGCTGTTGAAGGAACGTGTGGCTCAGAGCACACAGCAAAGCTCCAGGGGCCCGAGTTCTAAATCTGATTTTGCCAGACCCATTGTCTTCTGTGTGTGATCCACACATCCACAGGAATTCACTCATAGCTCAGGTCAGGGAAGAATCCAGGCGAGATCCCCTGGCCGGGGCACCTCGCAGAGTGTGGGTAAAGGATCCTAAAAGTGGGTCCCTTCAGTATTTTGGGCCACAGCCCCCAGTGTGTTTTTCCCTTGGAGATAACACTCCTCCACCCACCTGTCATGGTAGTCGTGAGGAATAACAAGTAGGCTGGGATGAAGAATATTTTTAACTCTGGAGTTAGAAATGCTGACTCATCACCATCACCATCACCATCACCATCATCATCAACTCCTACTTAGGGAGCTGGTTTTCTCCAGTCAGCAAAGTGAAGCTCTGGACCCAGGCCCCAGCAAGGCCAGCGATGGTGACCTGGGAGTGCTCTGTCCCTGTCCCCGCATCCCGCCTGTGCACCTGTGACTCTGTTCATGGGCCTGAAGGCAATGCACCATAGATTTCCAGAACAGACAGGGCAGGAAGACATGAACCAAGTGATCGGGGCTTTATACTGGCATATTCTCCTAGGCTTCCTTCCTAGCCTCACTCAGACAGGAGACATCCTACATTGTCATTCATTTGCGTCGCTCATTTATTTATTCAATAAATATTTATTGAGCACTTACTCTATGTGAGGACATGTGTCACAAGTGAAAACTAGAGTCACAGGTGCCACTGTGCTGTGAAGGGCACACTGCTCAGTCTCCAGCTCCCACTCCGCTGCTCTTCATGTGAACAACCCCTCAGAAGGACCTTCGTGGGGGGGAAAGGCTGCTCTGTCCTTTAAAATGCTGGAGTCCTAAAAATACTGGAACCCACGGGTAAATAAACCAAGACTTAAGAAACTCCCAAGGCAACTGAGGGCAAACAAGACACTCTTTTCTTTTTCAGCCCAGACACTAGAGTCCTCTGAAAGCATGAGGGGATTCTGTTGGTTTTAACTAGATACATCCACTGCTCAGTTTACTGAAAAGTCCCACCCTGTAAGGCTCTTGAGGGTAAATAAAGTATCCCCCAGAGGTATAGATGAAGCCACATGAAGAAATCCAATGAACAAGGAAATTCAGCCAGTGTAAACCATCCCATCACCACCACAAACCCCATTCCCAACTTGCTACATGGTTATCTTGATCATTCTACAGATGAGCCCCATGAATACTGTTTAGTGAGCTGGCCCCAGCCAGTGATGCTGGAAGGAATCTTGACCCCTAGAACTCCTGCCCCCGCATCCCTGCCCCCCCCCCCGAGAGAGAGAGAGAGAGAGAGAGAGAGAGAGAATGCATACTTTTGCACAGGGAGACAGTATAGCCCAGATGTGCACAAGGTCTGGGCTCTGTGGCCAGAGGGGTCTAAATTTGATGGCTGTCCCATCCCAACACTTACTGGCTCCATCATGTGGATGCACTACTTAACTTTTCTGAGTCATAGCTAGCTCATCCTTAATAACTGTACCTGTTCTGGGTAATGACTATAGAGCACCTAACTTGGGCTTTGACGCACACGAGGTGATCAATACATATCGATTCCCACCCTACCGTAGTTTCTAGAGCTTCAGCCTCGGGATGGTCTACGCTCTCCTTTGTTCTGTTTCTTCCTCCTCCTTTTCGGTTTGCTGTCTCCCCTCCACTGGCAGGTGCTGACCCTAGTTCTCACAACAGAAGATGCCCAGCATCTTGGATCATTTATTAAATATTTATCTATGAAGCCCCTTCCATGTGCGGTATGCTGCCTTAGAGCCCACACTGGAGTCAGAGATGGGTCAGATACCAACATCACCCATGAAATCTTTATAGTTTAGGTGGGAAGCCAAACTTGCAGTACAACACAGAATGATGCACAGCTTAAGAGAAGTAGACCGACTGTGGCAACTCAGAGAAACCAGAAGCTAGTTCCATCTGGGACAATTCAGGAAAACTTCTCGGAGGAAGTACCACAGAAAGGAGGCTTTAAGCATTGGTAGGGCTTGGATGTATGAAGATGGTTGGAGGGCATGAGCAGGGGTATGGTAAGAAAAGGAATATAGGCAGGAAGCCAAACTGAAGCCAAAGTTTTACAGAAAACTCAGATTGGCCTCATGTCTGGAATATGAGTAGGATAAAGGAAAAACAGAGCTGGAAAGCACCACGGCATCAGACCGCCCAGGTCTCGAAGGCCAGCCTAACACATGTGGGTATTATCTGCAGACCATGGGAAGCCAGTGAAGGCTCAGAAGCAGAAAGAACATAAGGCCCATTTCAGTAGAATGTCTTCATTGCTTTTCCCTATGAGTTCCCTCACACCCTCACCCCCAAGTGGCCCTGTGGTCCAAAGTCTGCCTTTTCCCTCAGTGTCCCTGCCTGAGCAGAAGGTCCACTGTGTCCACTGCAGAGGCCATGCGACCCTTTCAAAACACTCCTGAGTTTTCCCTTCCAGTCGGAGTCCATGGAAGGAATCTATGTTGATGTCATAAATAATCAGCACAATCTGACTCCAAAGGCACAAGGCTTTTGCAACCCCAGTCATAATTTCTGCTACGTATCTGTTTCTGTTAATAACATTATAATCATTCACCTGCTGCTGGGGAGTTGGCCATTCTGAATTTATCATTACAGGTGCACAATGTTATAAGAACAGTGAAAAAAACTTTCAGGCATACTAAAAGACAGTTCTCAAGAGAACACATGACATCATAAGTACTTTTCAGAACTAGAGGGAGAAATATCACCGTGGCAGGGAAAGAACACACACACACACACACAATTATCTGTTCACTGGCTTCTTGAAACACTACAAACCAGTGAGTTCCCTGGAAATCTACAGGCCATTTATTGGAGAGTATTCATTTTAATTATCAGTCCCCTCATCTAAACAATGCATTGTGCTTTGAATGCCCTACCTTAACATGTCCCATATCCATCCTACAGAGGGGGAGAAAATGCCAACAACATTTAGGAGGAGGGGAGAGATGAAAATAACAGAAACAGGGGAGGAAAGCAACCCAGGGAATGCAGCAAAAAGCAGAAGGGAGAAGGAGCAGGAGTGGAGAGGAAATCCACTCTGTTGGGGAGATCCCTCCGCTCTAGCTGTGAACAGACATCAGAGCGCCGGGTGTGTCTGAATGAATGAGCAGAGGCAGTCAATGCACCGGGAGCCCACTCTGCACGAAGGGCTGAAGATCCAAAGATGAATAAGGTCAGGCCTCCGTTCTTAACCAGCTCAAAATTTAGATGGGGAAACTGATAAGTAAACAAGTGGACTGCAATACAATGGGCAGAAATGCCACATGAAAAAGGGGCTGTTGAAAAAGCTTGGAGAGCCCCCAGGGAGGGAGAAGGAGGATTCTTGAGAGGTGTGCTGTTTGTGTGCCTTTAGGTAAGTCGCTGGACCTCTCTCAACCTCATCTCAAGGAGCGATTGTTTGGCTGCCTTTCTCTCAGGGCTGTTTTGTCAGTGTGGTGGCTGAAGATCCCCCTCCAAGCTGAAAAGTCCTGTGCCAAAGTCTGAGCTGGCTCTTCCTCGGCTCACGTGAGCAAAGGCCTGTCGGGTGCTGGCTCAGTGCACACAGCACCAGTACTGCGGGGGTGGACCCTTCTCTGGCTTCTCCCCGTCCCTGGACCACCCCAATCTGGCTTTCCACCCTGTGTCCAAGCACCCACAAATACACAACCTGGAAAAGAGGATAAAACACTCACCAGCGTCAGGTTGCCTCCAGCCATGAAGTCCGCAGAAGGCAGCGGGGCAAGGCAAGGGCCCGGCGTGGGGCGGGGGGCGTCACTCTGGGTCTGCGCACCCCCGTGCCAGCCCTGGCCACCCTCGCTGTCCCCTTTGCCGCCTACTTCTCTCCACGGGCCCCAGGTTTCCCCGGTCTTACTTAGGCTCCCTCCCCAGTTGGGCACTGGTGCTTCTCCTCTCGGAGAAGAGAGTGTTTTCGCACATCTCGCGGACGGTGTGCGCGAGGCCCAGCGGCGGCCGGCGACCCTCCGGGCGCTCTCTCGGGGCCCCCGCCGCCGCCTCCCCCTCCGCTCCCCTGCACCTGCCCCTTCTCCCCTTTCCTTTTCCGCTGTGCCCCTCTCGTCCCGTCCCCTATCTCAGGCCCACTTCTCAGTGTGTGTCGCACCCCCCGCCCGCATCCCCGACCCTCCCAGGCACCGCCGGGGCCGCGCCGGCCCGTCCGCTTCCCGCGCGCCCGCCGCCCGCCAAGTTCCGGTGAATCCCGGCCCGGGACGCGCGGCCGCTCCGGACTCTGCTCAGCAGCCGATGACGTCACTGAGCCCTGCGCCCGCGATTGGCTGCTTCTGGGCTTGCGGCGGGAGACTTGGCAGATTCGCCCCGCGGGTTTCTTTGTCCCCCCGCCTCTCCAGGTGGAGCTGGGGAGCCGGGCCCCGGGCCCCAGGCAGCTTCCGTCCCGCCGGGCGGTGCAGGGGCCATCGGCGTTAGTTGTGGCGGGCAAGGAGAGGGGCCTCAGCTGCAAAGTAGCAGAGCTCTGGACTTGGGATGGGGCATTAAATTTCCAGGCTTTGTTCTTCTGTTTGTATGACCTTGGGCAAGTCACTCCGTCCCGTTTTCACGCTGCAAAACAAGAACCAGCGTGTTTACTCACAGGTCTATTAGGAGGATTAAGAGTAAACGTATTTTCTAATTGTTAGATCTGTTGTTATTTTAGCAGATAATATGGTGTAGCAGAAAGAATCCTGACTAAGGAATGAAAAATCTTCCCTTATCTTTCATGTTCTGGGATGACCTTCACCAAGTGACTTTTAACCTTTATAGGCTCCATTGTCCTCATCTGTAACGTGGGAGAACTGGACCAGAGGACCTTTAAGGTCTCTTCTGGCTCTGACATTGTATGACTGACTGGTAAAACTTAGCATCCTCCTTTTATCCTGCCTTCGCCTTCGGAGGAAGAGCTCACTTCCTTTTTCAGGACTCCAGTTAATCTCCCCCCAGTTGTGAGAAACCCACCTTCTCTTAGGGATCCTGGAGAATCTGCTTTTCATTAGGGCCTGCCCTCTCCCCACCCCCAGTAACCAAAGAATCCCAGCAAATATGTAGGGCTCATCCTTGATGGAGATTCTCTCCCCAGGCTACTGGCAGGAGCAGGATTTGGAGCTGGGAACTCTGGCTCCGCCCGGCGAGGCCATCAGCTCCACAGTCTGGAGCAGCCCTGACATGCTGGCCAGTCAAGGTGAGAATCCAGGCCCTCATTTCAATGTTCCTCGGTTCCCTCAACCATCCTCACATCATCTCCCACTCATGCTGCCTCTGCCCTACGGTCTCACTCCCCTCATTACCACACAGCTTCATCTGACATTTTAGTTCTTAGCTCCACACCACCAACTTCTCTCACACCTACGCCTCTTCCCTCACTCCAGTGTAGAGACCTCTGTATCCCCCACACCTTTTTCCCCAAAATGAAATGATTCCAGGAGGAGGTGATTACTCGGAATAAAGAGATTCTGGAAGACACAATCGAGGTAGAATTCTTCAGAGGGACCCACGGATAACAGGATCACTCATCAAAACTTGGTATATGGCCAGCAGTAAATGACAGGTTTCCCAAACCTTTCCTTCAGATGCTTAAAAGATAAATCGTGTCCCAGTTTACTCAGCCGGCTCCACCTCTGGCTCACTAATCTTAAAATCATCATTTAAGTTTTCAAGCTGGATGGCTACTTGAGGAACATTCCCATGAGAAGACCACTGCACGGAGAGTCAAAGAATAGAGTGTTGTCCCCACGGGAGTCCCCGGTTAGCAGAATGATTGTGACAATCACTCACTCCATGGCCTCATTGTCTACATCTATAAAATGAGGGAATTGGACTCCATGATCCCTAAGATCCCCCCTCAGTCCTGTGATGATTCTAAACACCAAAACCAGTGGCCAGAGTTTGTGCTCCAACGTGGAGACAGATACCCTGAAGCACAGGTGCTGGTTATCAAACCAGCCCATGCCCCCTTCTCTCCTCCGGGCCCCTCGTCTGCTAGGTGCATCCATTATGTATTATTTGGAGCATTATTGGAAACGGAGGAAAGGGATAACAGACAGGGCAGGAGTAAGGTCAGTGCTAGGGGGAGAATGGGGGTTGCTTAAAATTACTCAATTAGGGAATGCAGGAAGGAAGTCTCTTGGCTTCCTCTTCAGGGAAGAATAATCTGCTTCATTAGTTTAGCATCACCGAAGGGATGGTGACGATGCTTCAGAATCAACTGGAAGGTGTTGTGTGTTTTAGTCGTCTGCAGATTGCCGCCCTCGGGTCACAGAAAGTCAGCCCTAGAGATGAGGGAATCAGCGTGGGGAGTAGAGCCCATGCTGTGGGGAACATGGAACGATGTTGGGGACAGGGGCCCCCAGCTTGGCCGACCAGAGGGCCCCATATGATACCACACCCGTCCTTTTTCTGGTTGGTTGTTTGATTTGACTAAGGAGAGAGGGGTGAGAAAGTATTTCCATCACATGACAGGGAAAACTTGAATCCTTTAAAATAAGAAGAGGGGGTTGATTTGGGTTGGTGTGTTGAGAGGACGGTTGTCCTAGTACCAGGAGTGTCAGCTGACAACGAAGGGAAGTCATTGTGGGAGGAATTAAGAAGTCTGTGCCAAAATGTTTCGGCTTTTCTTTCTTCCTCCTCCTCCTCCTCCCCTTCTTCTTTTCCTTTTCCTCCTCTTCCTCCCCCTCCTCCTCCTTGTCCTCCTCCTCCTCCTCCTCCTTCTTTTCTTCTTCTTTTTAATCTTTTTGGTTGCTTATACCACAGTTTTATCAGCTACGTCTTATGTAAATGAATGTGGAACCCAAGGCTGGCTTGGCCTTCTTGCTTTTAGTTTGGGGATTTCCGGTCTCAAGCGCCGCTCCTGTCCTTGCTCGCACAGGTAGGCGGAGGCAGGAAGGCAGAGCGTAGAGTGACAGGTGTGTGCGTGTGCTTTCAAAGTGAACGGCCGAGCCCCTCAGGAAAGCTGCGTGTGCGGTGCTCTGTGTAGATCTGGGCGCCTTAACCCCCCTCAAGGTTTGTGGCCCTGTCAGTCCACTCAGCAAGCATTCAACAAATGACTTTCTGTGCATTCCAAGCAAGAGGAAATAAGGTCTGTTTCCCCTTCCCCACCACCTCTGTTCCTTCTCCCACGGTGCCTTAAGAGAACGCAGACACCCGGCTCTTGGACCGCCGGGTTAGATGAGGTGCATTTTGGCCCAGAAGTGGGTGGAGGGGCCAGGGCTTCCTCCGGGAGCTGAGCCTCTTGTGCTCCTACAGATAGCCAGCCCTGGACATCGGACGAGACGGTGGTGGCTGGGGGCACCGTGGTGCTCAAGTGTCAAGTGAAAGACCATGAGGACTCGTCTCTGCAGTGGTCCAACCCTGCCCAGCAGACTCTCTACTTCGGAGAGAAGAGAGGTACGGTCCCAGGTCTCCTCGCTCCGGGGGAACTGTGGCCAGGGGCTCGTCCGCAGGCTCCAGAGACACTGCGGTGTGACAGCTCTGACCTGAGCCATGCAACAGTCCCACGGGGTCCTCCGGTGGTGACACCCCAAAGCAGCTAAGACTTAGCTGGTGTCAGTGTTGCCCCGTGTACTTCCCAAGGCAGCCCACGAGATTCAAGCCTTCTTCTCTGGGCATCCCTGAGGCTGCTGTGCCTGACCAGTGGTTCAGGAAAGTGACTGACCGCATAAAGACCGCTCAGACTCAGGAGCAGTTTCCCCTGCCCCAAACCACACTAGACCCCTTCTCCCAAAGACGCCGGCCTGGGATTGGAAGATGAACATGAAAAGTGCCAGTAAAAGCCTGACTTCCCATTCTCCCAATGTCCCCAGCCCTTCGCGATAACCGGATCCAGCTGGTGAGATCCACTCCCCACGAGCTCAGCATCAGCATCAGCAACGTGGCCCTGGCGGACGAGGGCGAGTACACCTGTTCCATCTTCACCATGCCCGTGAGGACCGCCAAGTCCCTCGTCACTGTGCTCGGTGAGGCTCCCCAACCCCAGGGGCTCCACAGCATACTTCCTTGCAAACACAGCTCTTAGGTGAGCCCCCCGGGGCAGCAAGAGGCCAGGCAAGTCTTCAAGCATTTGGAAAACTTCAGTCTGTGCTTCCTTTGCAGTGGAACAAAATGCAGTGAGCACTGGGTTCTGATCCTTTCTGCTCTGGTACTTACTGTGTGCTCTGGGAGGAATCTCTTACTCTCTCTGAGCCTGAATTTCCTAACCTATGAAAGAGAGATGCT
Source organism: Spilogale gracilis (assembly GCA_004023965.1). NCBI lineage: Eukaryota > Metazoa > Chordata > Mammalia > Carnivora > Mephitidae > Spilogale > Spilogale gracilis. Next base: position 54,268 of record PITA01014011.1, read on the forward strand.
AATGTCTCTTCCATGAACCTCCCAAGATTGTATGAGGGAAACACAAGAAGAGTGTTTGCAGCGTATGATTCTAATGTCCAAGTACCCCAGCGGCTCATATGCTCTTCCCTGGGTCCTCTGATTCAGTTTTCCTCCTTGCTCCTCTGGGCCTCACACCATTTCTGCAGCCAGCCAGTTGTCCTGTGGGTTGCCGGGTCATCAGATCTGCCCTGTGGGTCCTTAGGGAAGGGATCGAAGAGAAAGAAAGACTAGATTTCTCTCGTCTTCTATCCATTCTAAACCAAAGTAGGACTCGTACATCATGACCCCCTGAGAGGCCATCTCTGGAAGGAGATCTGAGGTCACCTCATGGTGCCTTTATTTCCTATCTTGGCCATCCCCCATCCATGGCAGGAATCCCACAGAAGCCCATAATTACTGGCTACAAGTCATCATTACGGGAAAAAGAGACAACCACCCTAAACTGTCAGTCTTCTGGAAGCAAACCTGCAGCCCAGCTCTCCTGGAGGAAAGGCGACCAAGAGCTCCACGGTAAGTTCCCCCTGCTTTGGGGGTTCAGCAGGAGGGGGTGGGGTGGGTAAGGAAGAGAGGGGCACATGTCTGTGTATGTGCACATTAGTGTGGTGGAGAAGGAGGACAGATATTCTGTGCACACTTGTGTGTGTGTGTGTGTGTGTGTGTGTTAGGGCCTGCAGTCTTCCTGTGTGTCCATCACCATCCACAATGTTCTAAGTTTGTCTAAGTGGAGACTCGCCATCTGCATGTCTGCCGTGGGGCCCACACCATGTTTGTGTGTGTGCGCATGCATGTGTCTGCTCTGTGCTCCAGGAGAACCAACCCGCGTTCAGGAAGATCCCAATGGTAAAACCTTCACCGTGAGCAGCTCAGTGACATTCCAGGTTTCCCGGGAGGACGATGGGGCGGACGTCGTGTGCTCTGTGAACCACGAATCCCTAAAGGGAGCTGATAGATCCACCTCTCAGCGCATCGAAGTCCTGTGTATGTGGTGGGCTTGTGGGTGAAGAAGGAC
>PITA01014012.1:0-55363 GCA_004023965.1 Spilogale gracilis
GGGCACCTGGGTGGCTCAGTTGGTTAAGCGACTGCCTTCGGCTCAGGTCATGATCCTGGAGACCCAGGATCGAGTCCCACATCGGGCTCCCTGCTCGGCGGGAAGCCTGCTTCTCCCTCTCTCGCTCCCCCTGCTTGTGTTCCCTCTCTAGCTGTGTTTCTCTCTGTCAAATAAATAAAAATCTTTAAAAAAAAAAAAAAAAAAAGACTCTCCCTCTCCCTTTGCCCCCCCCCCGCATGCACACTCGCCTGTGCGCACTCTCACAAACACACACACACAAATACACAAATAAATGGATAAATTTTTTTTTAAAAAGCTTAACATTCCACTGGATCTAACTGATTGAAATTTCCCTGCTGCCATTTCTGGTTTTGTGTACAAAACTGTCCACCATTTTCTGTTTGAAAAAAAGCATTTCATTATGTTCAAACCTGGGATTTCTAAGAAAAAAAAAATAACAGTCCTGACCAAATACTTCGTTGTGATGGACAAATTTTGTGTGTGTGATGGATAAAATTTATAGCTGTATCTGATAACAGCTTTGCAAGTCAATTGTGTCATGAGTAAATTATACACTGTTAAGAGTACAGTAACATCTCAGTGTTTTTAAAGTAACTGATCATATGCTATAAATTTGGAAAGAAAAAAAAACCTAGACAAAATGAGGAATTCAATAATAAAAAAGCTAGTATATGCTGATAGAAATACTATTTTAGGGACGCCTGGGTGGCTCAGTTGGTTAAGCAACTGCCTTCGGCTCAGGGCATGATCCCGGAGATCCGGGATCGAGCCCCGCCTCGGGCTCCCTGCTCGGCGGGAAGCCTGCTTCTCCCTCTCTCACTCCCCCTGCTTGTGTTCCCTCTCTCGCTGCGTTTCTCGCTGTCAAATAAATAAAATCTTTAAAAAAGAAATACTATTTTAAAATTAAAGTACGTAAAACATAGACGGTAAGTGGAACACATTTCATTCAAGATACAACATACAGAGTGGAATTTGTTTCATTCAAAAAACAAAAAAATTAGGCCGACTCTGATTGCCTGGGCCTTTATAAGCCAAGGCACGGAGGAAAGGCTGTCCTCTTTCTAGGATTTTAGAACCGAGCCTGTTTGAAAAAGAAAATCAGACCTTGCTGAGCCCCAGAAAGACAGTGAGTTAGCAGCCACAGACCTGGCTCTCCAGGGTAGTAGGTCCTCCTCGCCTGTCACTCATTTGGCATCGCTGTCTATTCACTTTCTCTCTTCCAGGCACGTGTATTATCTCCTATTCTCTTAATAGATCTTTCTCTAGGTCATTCATCCCCTGATCCTATGTACCAAAATTTATTCCAAAGCCACCAGCATTTCCTATTTATACTCAGAATACTAATGAAGTCGCAAGTTACCTTTTTGTGCATAGACTACTCTAATGACCTGAAAGCTGAATGCTCGCGTCCTGAGTCTGACTCATTCAGTCGACCCTGTACCTTGGCACACTGGAGATTTGTGTATGCATCGTCTCCACGCCTCTGTACTCTTTGCTGGCGTGTCCTTCATTTCTCTCTTCCTCCAAGGCCCATTCAAATACCATTTCCTCCATGAAGGCTCCCGTGCTGTACCCTGGCCCCCAGCCAGACGTTATCACCCTCGTCTCTGTATTCCGGTAACACTGAATTATTATTTTTCTCAGAGAGAGTTTTTATGATATTTTGTTCTCTATATATATAGATGGTATTATATATAATATGTATTATAGATGGTATTTTGCTCTAATTATATATATTGTGTACCTCTCCTAATAACTATGGTAAAAGCAGCTAGCATACGTTGAGACCTTTCTCTTTGCCGGCCCTGGGCCAAACACTATCCCTTACAAGAATTCTGTGGGTTTATTATTATCCCAAGAAAATCGATGATACAATTATAATAATTTTATTATTATCCCACTTCTACAAACAAGAAAATCGGCAATAGAATTATAATTATTATTATCCCACTTACACAAAAAAAGAAAATTGAGGCTTGTATTATTATTATTAATACAAATAAGGAAATTGAGGCTAGAACTACTATTCACTGTCTGTCACTCAGTTATTAACTTCTTAAGGTTGTGCATGGAGGGGGGATGGTGGAGATACACTTCTATTTAATCTGTGCCTCTGACACCTGACTAGGAGCTTTCAGGTATACTTTTTATCATGTGAAGTCAATGTTAATCCTTTCCACTTTACAGATGATTATAGTTCACTATAAACAAAGTTAAAAAGACAAGTACTAGACTTGGAAAAGATATTTATAGTCCACATAACTGGCAAAGGATTGAGCGCCAGAAGATGACCAATAAGAAAACCAATTCCCTAATATACAAAATGAGCAAAAGATATGAACAGGAAGTTTACTGAAGGGGAAAACTGTAATAAGCAGAAATACATGAAATGATACTGAGCCTCTAATAATTAGGGAAATACAAGTCAAAACAGTGAGATACCATTTCATGCACATTAGTGTTGGCAAAACTTAAAATTCCTGACATCTAGTGTTGGTAAATGAGAATGCTCCTAGAGTGTTAGATATGGAAGAAAATAATATACCAGCCTGGAGAGCAACTTGTGATGCAAAGACTTTCATACCTGACGACCAGCAGTTCCACTTCTAGATGTGCGCCCTAGAGAAGTCCTCCCAGAGGGCATGTTCAATGCCAGTATTATTTGGGGAATGAATACATTGTGGTGTCTTCATACAGCTGAAACTCATAAGGAGTTAAAATAAATGATCTTCCAGACATCTGTCACTTTTTCTGTTTCTCTATGGTTGCAATGTTTAATAACTTGAAATATGTAACAAAACCTAGATTCCAGACCATGTCTTGTATACTGGAACACTTAACAAATATCTACTGAATTAAACATCTGTGTGCATAGTGGTGACAATAGTCACAGTGTCCTGAATGCCTACTTACTGCTCAGTGCCGTATATATCTCACACTCTTCTCTTTTCCCCACAACACCTCTGCATGGCAGACATTGTTAGACAAGCCATTAAATGAAGGAAATGAGGCCCTGGTAGGGCTCATTTGATATGAGCTTCTTTCTTGATATCTTGCTGATTCCCAGAAATCCACTAAGTATTACCTTTGTGTCTTGAAGGCATTAATGCTCTATAACTTACAGTCAGGAAATAACTTGAACTCTCAGAAGCGTCTCATGTAATATTAGTAAAAAGTGAAGCCCAAAGACTGTAAATGTTACATACTCAAAAATGTTTATATTTGCAAATTCCCTCTTATGACTTCATTTTTAGACTGTGGGCAGGATCATGGCTTCGTTGGGAATGTGTGGGGACCATAAAGAAGTCCAACTTCCTTCAGAAGAGCCTTTCAAAATTCACTGTACAGCTTTTAAGTCTAGACGTTAAAAAAGTTGAGACGTTTTCCTACTTCTGAGAACGAAATGAAAAGACGTTGAGCTGAAACGACATCTTTCTCACGGGGAGCCGAGCTTGTCACACGGCTCAGGGTGCCCGTCCCTCGCTGGCAGAGCTGTAGTCTGCTGTCCAAAAGCCCTTGGCTTTCGTATTCTTGCCTCCGAGACTTTGTACAAGTTATTTTCTCTGAGTAATATGTATCTGTCAGCATCACAGCTCAGGACTCCTTTGTCAGGCCGTCACTGTAACGCCTCATCTGAGCAGTTCTTTCGACGACCTCCCACATGGGAGGTGCTGGGGGACCCAGGGAAATGAGGGGAGGTGAAGATATTCTTGGGTGTCTGTTGTCTGGTCGTAGCTACATCTAGAAGGGAGGAACATCTCTCAGAGACCCCTCATGTCAGCCTAAGGGTGCACATAATTGGTGAGGTCCCAAGAAGGGGGCTTTTGTGGGCTGCCCTCCCTTGCCCCCTACATTCCTGCATATATACCCCTCTAACAGGCAGCTCGACCTCTGACCTCCTCCTAGCCCTGCTCTCCCATCTTCCTGCTCTCTCTGATACTTGCCCTGTTCCTTGTTTTCCAAACTAACCACTTCCTAAAGCTTACCCTCTCAGGTTGTTTTCCTGATTACCTTGCAGCCATTCTGTAACAACCACATATTTACGCTTCAGAGTTTGCGACTCTAATCTGAGAGTTACCTGCTTACGTGGAAAACCGTATGCTGCTGTGGAAATAGGAGATCTAGAGTCAGGGCTGGCCCTTCCGTTTCATGTATGACCCTGAGCAAGTCTCTCTGTCTCTCATCTCCCCTTGGAAGCTCTCAAGTTTGCTGGAACCTGGGTTTTTTTTTTAATTAGTCGAGCATAAGAATACTCCAATAATTTATTTCCTGCCCTCGTTTTTATTGTGTTAAAATATAATAACATAAAATTTATCATTTTCATAATGTTTAAGTCTACGCTGTGGTGACATTGCATATGTTCACATTGTGTAGCTGTCATCACAGAGCATCTCTAGAAGCTTCTCGCCATCCGAAACCGAAGCTCTGTGTCCGTGAAACAACAACCCACCTTCTCCTCTCTTAATCATCTTCCTACTTTCTGTCTCTGAATTTGACTGCTCTGGTTAGTTACCTCATAGAAGTGGAATCACACATTCATCCTTTTGTGTCTGGCTTATTTCACTTAGCATAGGCTTTCCAAGGTCTGTCTGTGTTGTAACATGCATCATAATTTCACTCTTTTTTTAAGTCTGAATAATTGCATTGTACGTCTCTTACCACAGGTGTCTGTCCCATCATTCATGGAGGCTGTTGGGGTTGTTTTACCTGAGTGCTGCAAATAATGCTGCTAGGAACATTGGTGTTCGAATACTGCTCAAGTCTCTACTTCCAGTTCTTTTGGGTGTATGTCTGCGTTGAATTTTTGAGGGATCACCATACTTTTTATACTGTAGCTAAACCACTTTACAATGTATGAGGCTCAAGTTTCTCCACATCTTCTTCCACACTTGGTAGTTGCTGTTTTGTTTTTGTTTTTCGAAATAATAGCCACTCTGGTGGGTGTGAAATGTTATCTCATTGTGGTTTTGACCGGCATTTCCCTAGTGATAACTGACATTGAGCATTTTTTAAATGTACTTTAACTGGCCCTTACATATCTTCTTCGGAGAAATGTCTACTCAGGTCCTTTGCCCGTCATTTAATAGTGTTGTTTAGTTTTTGTTGTTGAGTTGTAGAGTTCTTGTTGTATTTTGGATATTGAATCCTTATCAGATATATGATTTGCAAATATTTTCTCCTATTCTGTGAGTTGCCTTTTGTGAGCTGATTAAAAAACACAGTCAATTAAAAATTAAATTATGGGGGCGCCTGGGTGGCTCAGTTGGTTAAGCAACTGCCTTCAGCTCAGGTCATGATCCTGGAGATCCGGGATCGAGTCCCACATCGGGCTCCCTGCTCCGCGGGAAGCCTGCTTCTCCCTCTCTCACTCCCCTTGCTTGTATTCCCTCTCTGGCTGTGTTTCTCTCTGTCAAATAAATAAAATCTTAAAAAAAAACACAAACAATTAAAAATTAAATTATGTAACTTAAAGTTAGATTATATTAAACAATATAATATATACTCAAAACTCATCTCTATTTTGTATGTTTGTACGATTACCTGTGCTCTTAAGGTTATTTCCCTTCATCATATCCGAATGGTGGAAATACTATATAATGGTGTATGTATGTATATAATATATTTATAATTACTATATAAGACTGTGCCTTTTTCCCCGACTCTGAGTTCCGTGACTTCACATTGATGGCACAAAATTGGTCAAGGTAGAATTTACAGCACTGAACTCAATGAACTCTACAAACCAGGGTTTCATTGTATTGTTGGTTATCTGAGCTTAAGAGAGTGATGGAGAAAATGTCAATTGTTCATTGTCTATGGCTGTTACAGTGTGAATAGCACCAAAAAATTGAGAAAATATTTTTTTAATATTTGACAACTATTAATTTAGCAAGGATGTCATTTATTGATAAAAGAGTGAAGTGTCAACATACCCCTTTGTTCTTTCACTTTGGTGTTAATTACTGAAGGAAAACATCAGTTCATATATGCATGGCGAACCTACTTGCACAGAGCCAGCTCTCAGGTATTACAAACACACCGCTGAGTGAGTCGTGAGAGCAGGGATTTTGCCGTGTTCATCGCTGTAAACACACCTCCCAGAAAAGTGCCTGGCTTGTTGAACAAATGAAGGCCCTTAACTTCTTGGTGTCTCAATGTCTCACCTGTGAATTGAGGACCGCGTAAGCAAGCTGCTACCACACTGGGGTGCGGGAGAGCCGACAGCGCTTCGTGAACAGGTGGTACTACACACCTGTAAAGCAGTCTGATTAAGGTATGTTACGAGATTATCTGATAGAGGCTTAATATAGTGTGCTTTCTTGAGGGCGCCTGGGTGGCTCATTTGGTTAAGTATCTGCCTTCGGTTCAGAACATGATCTCAAGGTCCTGGGATCGAGCCCCGCGTCTGGCTCTCTGCTCAATGGGAAGCCTACATTTCTCTCTCCCTCTGCCTTCAGCTCCCTCTGCTTGTGCTCTCTCTCTGTCAGGTAAATAAATAAAATCTTTTATATATATATTATATATTTATATATAAATAACATCTTTAATATATATTATATGTATGATGTTTTCTTCATATGTTGTTTGGTTGAAGAACACTAATAAAGATTTTTTAAAGGTTTTATTTATTTATTTGACAGAGAGAAACACAGCTTGAGAGGGAACACAAGCAGGGAGGGTGAGAGAGGGAGAAGCAGGCTTCCCACTGAGCAGGGAGCCGATGTGGGGCTTGATCCGTGGACTTCAGGACCATGACCTGAGCCAAAGGCAGATGCTTAACGACTGAGCCACCCAGGCCCCTACAAAAAAGGATTTTTATAGAGATCACTTGCTTCACCCAGAGAAAACATACATTCACTTTATTTCTTTAAATACGTAGCAGTCTTTCTTTTTTGCCTGGTTCAATTCTGACTACTCTAGAAAATCTGAAAGAAATATATTTCTTGCACTGAAAAGGTTTATAAATCTGCTTACAATATTAACTTGCATGAGACATTTAGAGAACAGAAAAAATTAAGTGGTAAATATTTGGTATTAGACATTCTGCATGGGTTTGAAAGTTTATTCTTTTTTTTTTCTTAATAAGTTGCCAAAGATACTTTCACTAACTTTTTTGATTATAAAAACCCTTCTCTAGGCTATAAAGAGCATAGATTTTCTTGTCCAGGGCATCTGGGATGGTGGTATTAGATCATCATCAGTAAGCATTTAATAGATGATCAGTGTAAGCATTCACTGTGCTAATAAGTATGTTAAGTGTGTCAACGCTACAATTTACGTAGTTGGATGAAATACGGGCTGTTGGAGAAAACAATAGACAAGCACAGATTCATTAGAAATATATATATGCACATCGACTATTAGCCATCTTTCTGCTTCTTAAACAGTCCGTCTTACTTTAGCAAAAATTAGTTCCCTAGAGTAGGTTCTCTATGTGATAGGATCAAAACATGGGGGATGAAGGGACAGTGGTGGCCTGGGATTTATAGGGCAAACGATTTTTTTGAACATGAGAAAAAAGAATGGACGAGGAAAAGATTAGGGCTCTGGAAGTCTGGTCTTTGTCCCCCCCCCCCCATTCTCTGTACTCTGTCTCACCCTTTACATTCAAGCTAGAATTCTTAGGGGTGCAGCCACTGACCTGTGCGTATGGACTGGGTATTAAACAAGTATATGGTCTGAGAACTTAGTGACAGGGCATTTTTAATGACTATGGCCCAAAGTGGTGTTTGTTCTTTCAAGGGCCCCTATGCATTAGGCCCCTATCAGATTTTCTTGCTGAAAATCAATCACACACATGCTTAACCTTAATGAAGTCGTTCCTTGTCACTTTACACAGACAGCCGTTAAGAGTACCTCCACCCTTTTTTGATACCTAGGTCCCACTGAGACATGGAACAAACAGATTTGTGTTTACTGCTTAAAACTGTTCCTTTCAGACAAAAGTGATATTTTATATTTGTATATCCGATTTCTGTTAACTTTTGTGCAAAGTGCTTTTTGAATTTTATTTCCGTTAAGTTGGGATATCTAATCCCCTGATCGAAACCATATTAGATGCTTTGTTGGCAATCTGTGCTCTGTACAGATACTGTCTAATATATTCTCAGATAAAATATGGATTTAAATGCTAATATAGATGTGTGAGGTCCCATTTTCTTACTGCTCTTATATACAAAAATGGGTAAATATTTAACCTTTCCTAGACAGGAGGACTTGCTCGTAGCCTGCCGCAGATTTGAAAGCCATGTTTTACTTCCCAGGAGCTTCGTGCTATTAGATCAATGACTTGCCCCAAACCAGTGCTCAGGACTTATGCTGATTGATTTATGGTATGCCCTGTTTGAGATGCATACTGATTAAAATAATACAAAATAAGCAGTCACATAGAATCATGACCGTGCACAGTAGAATCTGAAAGGCCTTTACAGTTTATGAAATACTTGCAGGTTCGTGCTGTCATTGAATCCTCTCAAAAATCCTGTGAAGTAGATACAGAAAGTATCAGCGTCTTCCCACGTCATCCAGGACCGCCCAATTTATAGATGACAGAACTGCACCCATACTCGAGTCTTCATGCTCCCAGGCCTGTGCAGTTTCCCCAGTGCCATACTCTGTTTCTGTCCCCTCTTTCAGAGTATAAGGAAGACATAGAGTATCTGCATGGGAAAAATAGTAACTGCATTACGAAGACTGTGATGGTTTCATGATGAAACCCTTGAGTGGCCTAGCAAACTGTACCGCATTGCTTCATTCTGTTTGTCTAAAGGTTCTAAGTAGTTTTAGTGATTTGTGATGGTTTTTCCCCTCTCTGTCCTGACCTGCCACAGGATGAAGAAGATGTGGTCCAGGGCGCCTGGGTGACTCAATGGGTTAAAGCCTCTGCCTTCAGCTCAGGTCATGATCCCAGAGACCGGGGATCAAGTCCCACATCGGGCTCCCTGCTCAGCAGGAGGCCTGCTTCTCCCTCTTTCACTCTCCCTGCTTGTGTTCCCTCTCTGGCTGTGTTTCTCTCTGTCAAATAAATAATAAAAATCTTAAAAAAAAAAAAAAAAAGCCTCTGCCTTCAGCTCAGGTCATGATCTCAGGGTCCTGGGATGGAGGCCCGCATCAGGCTCTCTGCTCAGCGGGGAGCCTGCTTCCTCCTCTCTCTCTGCCTGCCTCTCTGCCTACTTGTGATCGCTCTCTCTGTCAAATAGATAAATAAAATCTTAAGGAAAAAAAAATGTGTATATATACAATGGAATATTACTCAGCAGTCAAATGTTCCTCTTTAATGAGGTTGCTCTATAAAGGCCGAGAGAACCAGGAGGTCTATTAGCAGAGCTGTTAAAGCAGGTTGCTGAAGGAGAAGAGAGCTATGCTTCCCTGGTCCTAGAACTGGTGGGAAACCAAGGCTTTAGTCTTTTCTCCTGGAGACTCTTCACATCTAGGCACTCCCCAGACCTCAGTATTGATCCTCTACCTAACTCTGTGCTCTAGCAAGATAATAAGGATAATGCACTTACAAATCAACCTTTCATTTACTTAAAAGAATCATCCTTCAGTAAGGGAGGACATGAAAGCTACTCCAATCCTTGAATACTGGCAAAGCCAAACCATTCCTAAGTGCACAGTCCTTCAGTATGATGTAACCTTTTTCATTTAACAGACATCTCCCCTAGTAACTAACTCTTTGTGCTGGAAAACCATGAAAGGAAACATGTAGACTTGGCAGCTCAACCCTGAATTTTGTGTCTAAAAAATTATTGCAATTTATGCGCCAAGGATCCAAATGACATTTGTCATTTGGCTGGGCAAAGACATTTCTGAAATTAAAAAGGATGACCTTATTTCACTTAGTGAAATGAGATGTACTCTTTAATGGAACCCGTTTTGAAGAGTGGTTCTTTGGGCAGCACTGTCAAAAAGGAAAATGTGTTTTATATTCTGCCTTATTATCAGAATATGGTCCTAAAATAGAGTCAGTAAGACTCGCTTGGTTCTGAGAACCTCATGGTATCATTTTAAAATTCCTGTTCCTAGGTGGTGGTTTGGCACACATTTTTTCTTTTGAGGTAAAAAAAACAGCGATCACAGCACAAGTGAAGATAGTACTATGCTTTTTTTTCTTTTTTATTTAATGAATAGGACCCACCTTCATTTCCTCTTGCCCTTCATCCTCAGGAAGTTCCTATTGTTCTCAAGGTTGAATGTGTTTTTAATCATCACATTTATAACATGTAATCAGCACCTTATAGGTGCCCAGAGATGTTTGTTTAGTTAACACTTGCATAGGCCTTGATGTCATGAGCACTAGATAATATACAAGACTGATGAATCACTGACCTCTACCTCTGAAATGAATAATACATTATATGTTAATTAATTGAATTTAAATGAAAAAAAAAACAAATACTTACGTAGCCCTTGTATATCCCAGACACCATCGACTTACTTGATCCTCTATGAACACTTTATGTAGGTATTCTTATTCTCTCCGTATTACTGGGACATAGAGCGGTTAATTACCTCATGAAGCATCATGTAGCAAGTAAGTGGGGAGCTGGGGCTTAAACCCAGAAGGTCTGGCTTTAGGGTCCTTGCACTTGACCACTATGCTATTGTCCTTTACATTTGGGTAAAGACTAGTGTCAGGGCTAAAACATTTTCTTCTACCCTTCAAAGGTTCGTCTAACTGGTCTAAGAATTAATTTGACATGAGAAAGATTAACGGGGAAGAAACAAATTTAATTTCATATGTACGGCAACCCTGCGTATATAAGAGCTTCAAAGACAGAAAGGTAAAATGAGAACTGTATGCCATCCTGAGCTAAGGAAGGGATAAGGGCCTGGGGCTCCAAAGGGGAGCATGGCAATTAACGGGGCAATAAGAAGAAAAGCAGATGTTTGCTAATTACGGGTTTGCCCTGCCATACAGATGGGTCATTCAGATAAAATTTAGCTCTCGTAATAACTTTTATTCTGGGGGAAAAAAACCAATTTAGATTCTTCTATGTAGTTAAGGGAGGGATGGAAACTTCTGCACCTGCAGGGTCTCTAGGGCTTTCAGCTCAAAATAGTGCACATGTCAAAGCGGCAGTTTGAAGAGACTTGTTCTCAGTCCCTTCCCTTGTAGGGTTCCCCTGCAAGGCTCCTTTCCTCAGTGTTGGCCCTACTTGGGATTTTTTTCTCCCTATCAAAGCTGCAGACCCTTTGCTACCTAGACTCCTTCCTACTCAAATCTCTGTCCTCACCGTGTCCCAGTCAGGCTAATGTTGAACATTTGTCAGGATTGGAGGGACCAGCGCTAAGGATAGTCTCTGTTACATGTGACCCCACTCTTACCTTGCTTTTTCCTCATCATCCCTCTTCAGTGGAAGTGAGAAAATGTCCAAGATAGCTGATACTTAATTTAAGTTTTCTTTCCCTGCTGAGGGAGAAATTCCCATTTGGCCACCCAAGGATGAACCATAGGAGAGGTTGTTCCTCACAGCTATGCTGGAACTGAGAACACATTTTCCAAAAGAAACATTTTTACATAGGGCAGTTTTTATTGGTTATTTACTTTCACAACAGCATAGGCCTATACTTTATTTATTTGTTGATTCATTAAATCATTTGTTTAGTCACTAAGGACACAAATCACCACCACTGGGTTAGGTCCATGACTCGTCTGCAAATCTAACCATTATTTGTAGCATTGAATCTATAAGAAAATGTATTACTGATTAACTTTGGGAATATATTTTTTTTTCATGATTTAGGCATTGCCAATGATAATGGCCTTCACATTGGCTTTTGAGGAAAGTTTAAAAGTTGGCAATGTGAACTGCAAGCTGTGGTTCATTTTGAGGATGACCTTTCTTAGAATATAATCTCTTGCCAGTAACCAATAGCGTTTTAGGTGAACCCAAAAGATTATGTTAAACCTGGATTAATTTATATACCCTGAAAGTGTATGTTCTATTAATTGTGATCAGTGAATAATATTAGTAAGCATATGCTTTAATTTTTTTTCCCCTAGTACTCCTCAACATGTATCTTTTCAGTGCAGGTGTTTGGGAAGGAGGTCACCAAATCTGAAAGTGGCATATCAAAATGTGTGATGTTTTACTTTCACCTATGAATAGAGTGATTAGCTTTATTTCATTTCCTAGGGAAACTATCATTTAATGCCATTTTCGTTACAGACTTGAAATGGCTAAATATACTTAAGTTCTAAGACGGGTTCTCACTAAATGTAATTAGAATGGGTAGCTTTGCAAGACTTAGAAGTGTCAAAAGAATGATGGTATCTATAGTCTTTCGGAAGATTTAGAGTCTCTAAGATCTTTAAGAAGATTTAGTCTTGGTACCCAAGATGTCTTTGGAAGTGCACTCACCCCATTATCCATCCACTGGTGCACATACACATCTTTCTGGTGGTGCTGATGTCCACCTTCCCCACTTCTCCTCCAGCTCCCCTGATGTTCTGTTATTTAAAAGTTCAACATCCACACCTTAGTTCATTAGTAGCAAGTACAATCTGGAATGAGTCTTCTGCTTCCAACCCTTACAAGCATTTAGCCCTCTGGACCCCTGTGTGAGCTTCAGACTTCAGTCTGCCTAACTGACTCCACCATGTGAAGCCAGTCTACCTACCTGATCCTTCTGCCCACCTCCATATAACCTTTCATGGACTTGGTAACCAACAGCCCAGGCTCTATCAAACACCGAGAACTGCTGCTATACTGAAGAAAAGGAAGTCTTGGCATGCTCCATCCTCCATAACTGCTCTCATGTCCCATTAATCCCCATCACTTCTCCTCTACATTCAGGAAGCTGGCTTCATAAGGGACCCCTGCATTTGCATAGGCATTTCTACATTTATATCCTCTCCATCTTCTGGACTTTCTCTTTCCTTCCCTCCCTCTCCCTTCCTTCTCTCTCCTCTCCACTTCTCCCTCCCTCCCTCCCTTCATGGTCTACTAAAATCATCTTAATTCCAACTATAATTTTTTAAAAGAAGCATCTTAATCCCAGCTGTGTTTTGAGTCCCCAGTGATTTCTGCCTCTTCGTAGTTTTCTATTTCACTTGTGGACATTACCACACCACCTAGCACTAGTTCGGTGTTGTTCTTTCATTTCTTCATCTATGTCAGCCTTGACCCTTCTAATGAGACTGTGGACACCAATGAGGCCAGATACAATTTTAAGTAACCCTTGATGATAATATCCCTGTGACATAATAGAGATACAATTCATTGAGCTCTTACTATATACTAGGCACCAGGTACATTATCTCTTTTTGTTCTCACATCAAGTTTTTGAAGTGAGAACTGTTATTACATCCTTTTTACAGTTGACACTCATCAAAATCACACAACTAGTAAGTGGTAGGGAAGCAAGGCTTTAAACCCAGATCTGTCCAACTTCCCAGCCCATGAAAATAAGTTACTACATTTGACTTCTCTTCAGTATATCTTTGCCTGGGGAACAAAATCTAGATAAGCAATAACTCTGTTAGGAGCCTGGGAATTCCTAGAGGGACATATTCATTAGTTTTGTCAATATTTGCCAGTATCTATTGAATTCTTAAAATGAAGAGGCTTCAGAAACTTGCACATAGCAGTCAAGGTGGACAGATGGTAAGTTCGGGAAGGAAAAAGAAGAGGCAAGCAGTGAAGACAGATGGACACCCACAGATATGAATCGAACAACACATTTGTTCCCTCTTTAACCCTTGCACTTGAAACCTGATTTGTGATCCCACCAGAAGGACAGTGAAACTGCTCCCCAAGGCCCAACTGGCATTGCTCAAGTCCCAGCCTCTCTGACCCCCACTCCTTAAACCTCTCTCCTCCTTTCTTTTCCATGAGAGTCTGCTGACTTTTAGATCATTGCTCTGACTACTTCTTTGGTTTCATTGTCTGCCTCTTTTTCTCATTTTATATGCAAGCATTCCCTAAGGTTCTGCCCTTGACCCTCTTCTCTCCTCCTAAACCCTCTCCCTTGGTGATCTCATCCATTTTCATGGCATCAGCTCTCATTGGTATGCAGAGTACTCCCACATCTATGATTTCAGCTCCAGACTTCTCCCCCAGGGCCTCAGTCTGCCAGGTGGCTTCACTAACACTCCAGTGCCCCGAACACACATCATCCGTTTCTCTCAAGCCTCCTGTTTCTCTCCCAGGGACCCTGTTCTTAAATGGCATCAGCATTTTCCAAGTCACCTTTCACCCATCCCTCTAGCTGATCCCCCACAACAATACAGTTGCCTGGACCTATTAATTTTATGTCCTAAATATCTGTTGGCCCTGTCTCTCAACTCCCATTGCCACAAACTTCATTACTGCCCAATTAATCTCTCCAGAGAGGACTTCTGATCACCTTCTGTTCTCTATTTAAAACACTCAAGGATATAAAATGCTAAGAAGAAAGAAACAAAGGAAAGGAAAGAACAAGAGGGTTTCCTTGGCTGGGCATCCAAGTCCCCAAATGTCTTTCCTTCCTTTCTTGATTCATGAAGCACAGCGAACAGATCTTGCCGCCACCGGCCAGATACTCTGCCTCTTCTAGACACATGCATATCTGGGCCACCCTTTCTCACTTGCATTGCAGTCACTAGTGTTTATGTTTTATCTCCGCTACTAGAGATCATGGGCTCTCGTCTTGTTCACTTAGTACCCCCCACACACACTGTACCCAACACAGTGCTTTAACACCTCAGAGGTGCTCACTGAAGTATTTTTTTTTTAACACTGAGTAATGAAGCATGACCTTGACAACATCTGCCCCAGTTCCTGCTCTTTTGCCCGGCAGAAAAGGTAAATGGAAGATTTTCCCATTGTATGCACATTTGATGTACTCCCTTTTGCTTCCTGTGTTTGAAATACCCCATTCTTCCGCCAGGAATGTGGGTTGTGGGGTCTGATTTAGAGGAGAGGTTCTTTGAGGGTTTCACCTCTTAGGTTAGCCATCAGTGTGGCCTTATGGAACTCCTGGTCACAGATTATTTCTAAGCAACTCAACTTTGTTCTCTAAACATTTGCGTCCTCTGCTGAGTGCAAAATGGGGACAGAAGGCAACTTGCTGCCCTCTCGAGTATTTCTGGTAATTCACAGCCGAGCCATCCGTGGCAGAAAATTCCCTCCACAGAACAGATGCAGCCGATTCCAGAGATTGTCCTCAACCATAGCCTGATCAGTTTTGTGGATAGTTCTCTTAGAAATGAATCCTTATGGCCACCATGGTGCATGAATTGTTTAAGAAAAATTTCAAAAGCCCTTTGAAGTTTAGGATTTTGCTATTAGAGGAGTGGCCTCTGCACCCTGACTAATATATTCAGGCTCCAGAAAGATACATCATAAATCCATAAATGTTCATTCCTCAACAGTCCTCTTATTTGAATTTCTGTCTCCTTTCTTACCCCCGTGAAGTTAATGGAACAGCTTAGAAGAGAACTGAAAGGGATCATTTCCTTTTACCCTTAATCCTCAGGCCTGAGCAAGCTCTTCTATAGAGCCTGCACTTGGAGCCTCCCTTCTTAGTCCCCACAAGTGCACAGAACCCCCAAAGCTCCAAGAGTCCTTTGCCTCCCAAAAAAACTCCATAGAGCTGGATTTTAACTTTGAAAAGCTACAGAAAGTCAAACATGTTTCCATTAATTGAGATTTCTTTCCCATTCCTTAGGAAGACTCCCCTACCCAAATCTAGTGGTAACTTCATTGCCTGATTCTTATTCACTCTCTGAATCATTATCTGTCGGATGTCCTCCGTGTGCTACTGTGGTCCATCTTAGAAAACCAGAGAAAGAGGAGGGAGTGTGAGCTGAGGCAGTAATCCTTCATTCCTTCATCACGAGCTAACTTAGAGGGTTCTCATTTTTCAAATCTGGGACTATTTTAGTATCAAAATAAATAATGGTAGTAATGGGTTATCATCCATAGAATAAAATAAAAATCCATCAGTCCACGGATTTCTTACTGATATAAATAAGTGAATAGATAAATTAACGAGAGAGAAAGAAAACTCCGTATCACAGAATGCCAAATGAGTAAATGAGTAAGGAATGATAAAGTAAGAAACACCACCATTTGACAGATAACAAGGTAATGATTTATGTAAAAATTATCAATGGGTCCTAAACTAGTGGCTGAAAATTTGATGAGAAATAGGGTATCTACATAGTGTCAAAGTATTTATTAGAAATATAGTAACTTTACGGGCGCCTGGGTGGCTCAGTGGGTTAAAGCCTCTGCTTTCGGCTCAGGTCATGATCTCAGGGTCCTGGGATGGAGGCCCATGTCGCGCTCTCTGCTCAGCAGGGAGCCTGCTTCCTCCTCTCTCACTGCCTGCCTCTCTGCCTACTTGTGATCTCTCTGTGTGTCAAATAAATAAATAAAATAAATCTTAAAAAAAAAAAAAGAAATATAGTAGCTTTACAATAGAGAAACCTGGCAACTATCATCTTAACCAAGTGATTGAAGTTAATATGACCAGTAGTGCGACAAACTGACATAATGATCTTTTATGATGCACTGATGACACAACATGACTTCTGTAGAATTCCTGTCAAAAATGTCTCCATCTACACTCATGAAGAAACCTTAGACAAATCCAAATTAAGAGTTGTTTAATAGATAGAGTTTCATTTTTGCAAGTTGGAAAGAAGTCTAGAGATTTGTTGTCCAACAATGTGAATGTACGTAACACTGCTGAAGTATACACTTAAAAGTGATTAGAATGGTAAATTTTATGTTAGGTGTATTTTACCACAATTTTTAAAAATCCTAAAAAAAAATCATTCTGTAAAATATCTTCCATAAACCATGAAAGACAAATATACACCATAGAACTGTTCCAGATTAAAGAAGAATAAAGAAACATGACAATGAAATATAATTTATGCTTTTTAAAAAATTTATTTGAGAGAGAGAGAGAGCGAGAGCATGAGTAGAAGGGGCCAGGGAGAGAGAATCTCAACCAGACTCTGCACTGAACACAGAGCCCAACTTGGGGCTCAATCTCAGAACCACAAGATCACACCCAGGAGATCATGACCTGAGCTGAAACCACGAGCTGGATGCTCAACTAACTGTGCCACAAAGGCACCCCTACAATTTGTGCTTCTGGATTGAACCTGGGATCAGGAAATTAATTAACCTGGGAAATTAACTTGGAATTTGTTTAAGCGCAAGTTGGGAAGAAAGAAACACTGTTAACAGCTGAGGAATGGAATTATTGTCCGTTCCCTATCTCCAGCATTTGATGACCCCAGCTCATATTTTCCCCCAGGCATTTCGGTGCTTGGTTGCCAGCAGGTTGTCCCCAGAGATTAGAAAGTGAAGTCATTTAGCATGGCGGAAAACAGCTGGATAGAAATAGGCCTATCTCACAGCAGGGCAGAACTTTGGAGTGCAAATAGTCTTTCATTCCAATCACAGGCACACTTCCTGATGCCAAAATCAGCCCTCATCTTACAAGCTCATCTCCTCGGTTTTCTGGTAGAAAGCAGCTGTGCTGCCAGGGATAGAAACTCCTGGCTAGCCATAATTAGATCAAAAAGCGCACCCCTTGTTTTCCCTTAAGTGTGCGAGCCTCAGTGTCTGCCAGTGTGAACAGCAGTGGGACGGGGGGTGGGGGGTGGGGGGTCTCTACTTAAAGTGAGCTGGAGAGCCTCACAGCCATGACGGACACCCTCATCTGAATGTTGGATCACATACGTATTCCCTCTGAACAGTCTGCTCGTTTGAAACTGATGTCAAAGGCGATGCGTAGTGTTGGCTCTAACCTTTAACAAGAACCCAGAAATAGAACCCTTATTCTACCTGTACAGAGATTTACCATCTCCCCAAACAACTAATAATAAGTGTATCTAAATTTTATAGAGTGATTCGCAATTTATGGAACTTGTGTATCCACTGGCTCATTTAATCTTGACAATACAACTGAAAATTAGATGAGTCCTACCCCTATTCTGTAGAGAAAGAAACATAGCTAAAGTTTGTGTACAATCAGTAAGCAGCTATAACGCTCTTCTCCCTGATGTGGAATGTACCTCTGTTTCCAAATTGCACTAGTTAAATGTAGTTTTGTTAATCACATCATCTAATAAAGTCTCTCCAGAGTGATGGAGGAAATACTTCACACAACAGATAGAGAGGAAATGTCTAAAGACATGTTGGAGGTACATGGGAAGTCTCAATCTCATGAGACTTGAGAAACGTGTTGTCATTGTTTGGGAACAACAGAAATCATGCAGTCAAAATTGATCATTTCTTGTGTTGTGTATGACCATCTGGTTTTTCTGTAAAGAGTGGAGATAGAGGGAATACATTTTTTCATCATCATGTGGGCATCTTCTAAATACAAGGGAAAAACTAGCATTGTTAGACTTCAATGATATAAAGACACACCAGTAGACATCATGCCCAGAGGAAAAAGTTACTCTGGCAGCAGAACTCCATCAAGAAAATTCAGGCAGGGAAAGAGACAGTTTCTTCTACAGAAAAGAACAGGTTCTATCAGCAGTTCTGGCATCCAAGGTTGTTGCCACGAGGCATCCACAAGGGGACGTGAGGAAGCACAAGAGAATGTGTTGGTAGGACTATGTCCTGCACAGGCTTCCTGCACGGTGGGGAATGTCTGGTCAGGGTGATCCATTCTCCGTTCCTAGAACCGGAAACATGTTTTCTTGTGAAATCTCATGAGTAATCTTTGGAGTGTGGGCTAAAAGAGGAGTGGCCACAGAATGGGTCAACAATGAAGGCTGGTTTTAGAGACCACAGATATAGAGCAGAGATGCTACAAAGCACAGCGGTTCACTTTTTTGTTTTTTGTTGTTTTGTTTTTTCCTTTGAGTGAGAACCAGATAAAACCCTCTAGGCCTTTGTTATCCAAAGGGTCATTTTTCCTTCTGGTGCCAATAGGAGTATTGTTAAGGTAGGCCCCTGTGTCTCTGTCCTTGAAAGTGGGGGCTCACCCTCCTCAGTTTTCCTTCTATCTATCATGACCAGAGTATACTTACACAATTCTTACTTGTGTTTGGTTTTCACACTAACCTCACAGTGGATCACTGGGAGCTTTAAAGAAATGCTGGTGCAAATATAATTTTTTGAAAAGGTCTCTACAGTACAATGTGTAGCCTGAGTTGACAATATTGTCCAAAAGCAGTGATTCTCAAACTTTGATGTACAAGTGAATCATCTGGAGATCTTACTAAAAGGTAGTTTCTTTTTTTAAAAAAAAAAAAAAAATTTATTTATTTATTTGACAGAGAGATCACAAGTAGGCAGAGAGGCAGGCAGAGAGAGAGGAAGAAGCAGGCTCCCCGCTGAGCAGAGAGCCTGGTGCAGGCCTCGATCCCAGGACCCTGAGATCATGACCTGAGCTGAAGGCAGAGACTTAACCCACTGAGCCACCTAGGCGCCGTAAAGGTAGTTTCTGATTTTAGTAGGTCTAGGGTGGATTTGGGGTTCTGCATTTTGGTGTTTTGTTTTGTTTTTTTAAGATATTATTTGAGAGACAGAGCATGAGTAGGATGAGGGGCAGAGGGAGAAGCAGACTCTCTGCTAAGCAGAGAGCTCAATGCGGGGCTGTATCCCAGGACCCTGGGATCATGATCTGAGCCAAAGTCAGAAGGTTAACCAGCTGAACCACCCAGGCGCCCCTGGGGCTCTGCATTTTTAACAAGCTATCAGGTGAAGCAAAATACTTTGAGTAGCAAAACTCTATAGCAACACAATAAAAAAAAATCACCTGGAGAGACTTCCAGTTTCCTATTCCAAATGTAAGGAATTTGGAAGTCATCATCCTATCCTACAAGTGAAAAGCTAGAAAGACTGAAAACCCAGCAACTCTTCTTGGATCCAAAAGAGAGGCGAGAACATAGGACAAATCACTGCCCCCAAGATTGGAGAAATAGATGAATACAGGGAGTTGTAGCTCACCAGAGCAGACTCATGAGTGAGCGAAGAGAAACTGCCAAGAGAACCAGGGCCAGGATTGAAAAACCTGAACTGTAATTGCTGAGTTGCTGGAGGTTCAGTGTGAACAACTATGAGAGTTAAAATCTCCAGAGGAACCCAGTCATAGGAGGACTCCCACAATAATGTGAGATTTTCCACTGGGAGTTCCTCCAGATTCTACAGTAAATATTGGAGAAAAATCCCTTCATTCTTTCTGCAGGAGTAGGGGAAAACATACTATTCTGAAATACACAAGAGGACTCTGTTTTTCTTCACAAGGCCAACTCCTCAGGAGAATGTAGTTAACCAGAGCTTAATCTTCTGGAGGCATTATTAGAGCCTAATTGGGAGAAGGGAAATAACCAACTCTAAGTCACTTCAGCCATCCTGTCCCACCTAGAGGGTGAGAAAAGAAAACTGAGAAATACTTGTGAATTTCATAGTCCAGAGGCATAGGCTTATGAATAGACTAAGATCTAAGCATAAGATTAGAGCATACTCCCCTTCGCCTCTCACCTTACCCCTGCATTACTAAAGTCTTCTTTACCATAGTTTCCTGTACCCAATACTTCCTGTCCAGCTATTGAGAAAAATTACAAGGCATACTGAAAGGCAAAAAGCACAACTGGAAAAGACAGAGCAAGAGTCAAACCTAGACATAGCAGGGATGGTAGAATTATCATACTGGGAATTTAAAACAACTACAGTTACTATGCTAAGGGCACTAATGTATAAAGTACACAACATGCAAGAAGAGATGGGCAATATAAGCAGAGTGAGAGGAATCCTAGGGAAAAAAAAACAAAAATAAATGTTAGAGATTAAAAAAAACACCACACAAACATAACAGCAATAAAGAGTACTTTGAAGGGTTTATTATTGGATAAACTAGATTGGACATGGCTAAGGAAAGATCTCTGAGGAGCTTGAGGATTTTGCAATAGAAACCTCCAAAACTGAAAACCAAAGAGAAGCAAAGACTGAAAAACAGAACAGACTAACCAAGGCCTATGGGACAACCACAAACGGTGTAACATATCCATAATAGTAACATCAGGGGAGAGAAAGGAGTAGAAGAAATATTTGAAAGAATAATGACTGAGAATTTTCCCTGAATTTAACATCAGACACAAAAACACCCAGGAAGCTCAGCAGACGCCAAGCAGGATAATGCCTAAAGAAATCCTCTATATGTAAGCATATCACTTTCAAATACAAAAAAGCAAAAATAGAGAATCCTGGAAAAAAGGCAGAGAAAAAAAAAAATAAAGGTTACCTGTATGGAGGAACAAATGTAAGAATTATAACAACTTTTCAGAAACCATGAGAATAAGACAAGAGTGGAGTAGAAGAAAAAACCACCAACCGAGATTTCTGTATTCTATGAAATTTCCTTCCAAAGTGAAGGAGAAATAAAAACTTCCTCAGGTAAGCAAATTGAAGGAACCAGTTGCCAATAGACCTGCCTTGCAAGAAATGTTAAAAGTTCCTTAGAGAAAAGGAAAGTGGTAAGAAATTCAGATCTACATAAAGAAAAACATGGGTAAGAAATTCAGATCTACATAAAGGAAGACCATCAAGGAAGGAAAAAGCAATGATATAATAAAAACTTTTATTTTTCTAATTCTTTTTTAAAAAATATTTATTTATTTATTTATTTATTTATTTATTTATTTATTTATTTAAGAGAGAGAGCATGCAACACAAGCAGGCAGGGTTGGAGGGAGAGAGAGAAACAGACTCCCCACTGCCCACTGAGCAAGGAACCCAATGTGAGGCTTTGTCGCAGGATACTGAGATCCTGACCTGAGCTGAAAGCAGACACTTAACTGACTGAGCCACCTAGGTGCCTCCATTTTTCTTATTATTGATTGATTCTTGATTAATCTAACAGGTAACAGTGTATTTGATTGTGTGTATTTACTTATAAGTGAAATGAATGACAGCAGTGATACAAAAGACAAGAAGGAAGAATTGGGATTATTTTGTTTTGTGGTACTACCCAGGAAGTTATAGTGTTATTTAAAAGTAGACTTGGATTCATTGTAAATCTAATGTACATTGCAATCTCTGAAAAAATAGAAAGAGTATAAGTGATGTCATAAGAAGGAAATAAAATGGAATTCTATAAAATGTTTAGTTAAAACATCAAAAGGTATAGAGTGGAAATAAAAATAGAAACAAAGAACAAGAGCAACAAATAGAAAACAGTAACAAATATGGTAGATATTAATCCAAATATATTAATAATCACTTTGAATATCAATGGTCTACAAATGCACCAATTTAAAGATTGTCAGAGTGGATCATTAAATGTACCCCAATATATCATGTTTACAAGAAACCCACTTTAAATATAGCCACATATGTTGGGGTGCCTGGGTGTCTCAGTTGGTTGAGTGACTCTTGGTCTTGGCTCAAGCTGTGATCTCAGGGTTGTGAGATCAAGCCCCACACTGGGCTCTGTGCTCAGTGCAGAATCTGCTTGGGATTCTTTCCCTCTCCCTCTCCTTCCTCTTCTACCCTTCCCTCCACTCACTCTTTCCCTCTCTCTCTCTTCCTCTCTCTTAAATAGATAAATTTTTTTAAAAAATTAACTTAATAGAGACATATAGTTTAAAAATAAATGGATGGAAAAAAATATACATGCTAACACAAATCAAAAGAAAGCACAAGTAGCTATAATAAGACAGAATAGACTTCAGAGTAAAGAAAGTTAGGGATAAAGAAGGGCATTACATAGTGATTAGGGGACCAGTTTTCCAAAAAGACATAACAATCATCAGCATATATGCACCTAATAACAGAGTATCAAATTATATGAGGCAAAAAACTAATAGAAGTGCAAGGAAAAAAACTCCACAATCATAGTTGGAGACTTTTGCACACTTCCATCAGAAATGGAGAGATCCAGCAGGTAATGAATCAGTAAGGGCATAGTTCACAATGTCATTAATAAACTGAATATAATGCTTAATTATATATTACTTTACCCATCAAAAACAGGCACATTCCTCTCAAGCTCACATGGAATATTCATCAAGATAAACCACATTCTAGGCCATAAAACAGACCTTAAAAGAATAGAAATCATACAATCTGCTCTCAGAACACAATGAAATTGAACTAGAAACCAGTAAGAGATAAATAGAAAATCCCATAATATGTGGAGATCAAACAGCACTTTTTTTTCTTAAGAGGCTCTATGCCCAACAGAGCTTGAACTCATGACTTCAAGATCAAGAGTTCCGTGCTCTACAGACTTAGCTAGCCAGGCACTCTAAACAACACACTTCTAAATAACATCTGGGTCAAGGAACAAATCTCAAGAGATGTTTAAAAACATTTTGAATAAATAAAAATGAAAACACAATTTTTCAAAATTTGTGGGATAAAGTGTAATCCGTGCTTAATGTGAAATTTATAGTGTTGAATGTACTTATGAGATAATAAGAAATATCTAAAATCAATCATCTAAGTTTCCACTTTAGGAAACCAGAACAAAAGAACAAATTAAGTCCAAAGTAAGCGGAAGAAAAGAAATAATAAAAATTAGAATGGAATAAACGAAGTTGAAAACAAGAATCAATGGAGAAATCCACAAAATCAAAACTTGGCTCTTTGAAAAGGTTAATAAAATTGGTAAGCTTTTCCTAGGCTGAGAAAAAAAAGATAAAGACATAGATTAATAATATCAGAAATAAAAGGACATCAGTACAGATCCTTTGGACATTAAAAGGATAATAAATAATACTGTTGAGTACTCTGTGTCCACAAATTTGATAACCTAGAAGAAGTGGATTAATTTCTTGAAAGACAGAATTAGCATAAACTCATACAAGAAGAAATAATCAGAATTACGTATATCTATTAAAGAAATTGAATAATAACATTCTAAAACAAAAAGCACCAGACTGAGATAGATTTACTGGTGAATTCTATCAAAATGTAAGGAAGAAATCACACTAATTTTCTACAATCTCAGTGAAGAGAAACAGAAGAAATACGACCTCATTTTATGAGGCCAGCATTACCTTACTATCCAAACAAAGACAAAGATATTACAAGAAGAGAAAACTATAAGTCAATCTCTCTCTTTTTAAAGATTCATTTACCCATTTATTAGAGACAAAGACTTTACACCCTTCATAAAAATTAAAATGGATCACAGACCTAAATGTAAAATCATAAACTATAAAACTCCTAGAAGATACCATAAAAGAAAAAATAAACTGGACTTCATTGAAATGATAGGTTTCTGCTCTGTGACAGACACTATTAAGAGAATGAGAAAACAAGCCACAGACTAGGAGGTAACATTTGTAAAATACTTATCAAACACGTCTGATAAAGAATTGTTAAAACACAACAATAAAAAACAACTTGATTTAAAAAAAAAATAAAATGGGCCAAAGGGGCACCTGGCTGGCTCAGTTGGTAAAACATGCAATTCTTGATCTCAGGATTGTGAGTTCAAGCCTTACGCTGGGTGTAGAGATTACATTTAAAAAGGAAAAGAAAAAAAAAAAAAGAGCCAAAGCTCTTACCAGATAGCTCACCAAAGTATTATACAGAAAACAAGTATGTGAAAAGATACTCTACATTATATGTCATCAGAGAAATAGAAATTAAACCAATACTGAAATACTAGCATACACGTTTTACAATGGTCAAAATCCAGACACTGACAAAACCAAATGCTAGTGAGGATGTGGGCAACAGCAACTCTAATTTATTGCTGGTGGGAACATAAAATGATACAGCCACTCGAAAGACAGTTTGAGGGCTTCTTACAAAACAAAAGAAACAGAACACTCCTACCTCATGATCTAGCATTTGCAATCCTTGGTATTTACCCAAAGGAGTTGAGAACTTATGTCCACATAGAAAACTGCACTTGGATATTTGTAAGAACTTGGCTCATAATTGCCAAAACTTGGAAGAAACCAAGATGTCCTTCATTAGGTGTATGGATTAATAAACCATCATATATCCAGATAACGGAATATTATTCAGTACTAAAAAGAAATGAGCCAGTAAGTCATGAAAAGACAGAAAAGAAACTTAAGTGCATGTTATTAAGTGAAAGAAGCCAATCTGAAAAGGCTACATACTGTATGATTTCAACTACATGGCAGTCTGGAAAAGGCAAACCATGGGGACAGTAAAAAGATCAGTGGTTGCTCAGGTTGGGGGCCGGGGAAGGGATGAAAAGGCAGACCACAAAGGATTTTAAGTGCAACAAAAATGCTGTGTATGGTGCTGCAATGATAGATACATGTCATGCATTTGTCAAAACCCATAGAATATATAATGCCAGCAGTGACTCCTAATGTAAACTATGGACAAACACAGGTTAAATTAGAGTTGTCAATATAGGTTCATCCATTGTAACAAGTATACTACTTTGCAAGGGGATGTTGATAACAGGGAGGGCTGTGCCTATGTATGTGGGGAGAGGAGGAGGTGTCTGAGAAATGTCTGCAGCTTTCTCTTAATTTTTGCCATGAACCTAAACTACTGTAAAAAAAATTAAGTGGTAGGGCGCTTGGGTGGCTCAGTGTGTTAAAGCCTCTGCCTTCGGCTCAGGTCGTGATCTCAGGGTCCTGGGATCGAGGCCACATCCTGCATCTGGCTCTCTGCTCAGCAGGAAGCCTGCTTCCTCCTCTCTCTCTCCCTGCCTCTCTGCCTACTTGTGATCTCTCTCTCTCTCTCTCTCTCTCTCTCTCTCTCTCTCTCTCTCTCTCGCTGTCAAATAAATAAAAATCTTTACAAAAAATTAAATGGTTAAAAAAAATATCACCTGGAGAACTTAAAAAGAAAATCGTGGTCCCTACTCAAACTTACTAAGTGAAAACCAATAGGAAATTGGTTTAAGAGGCCTGGACATCTTTTAGGCTCCCCTGGTGATTCCATTCAGTCACTAGCTTTGGGAGCTTTGGATCTAGATCTGCATTGTATTAGCCAGTAACCACATGTGGTTATTTAAATAAAAATTAAATTAGTCTAAAAATTCAGTTCCAGAGTAGCATTAGTCACATTTCAGGTTGCATCAAGCCACAGGTGATGAGTGGCTTGTGTATCAGACAGTGCAGACATAGAATATCCCCATTAATGCAGAAAGTTCTATTGGCCAGCACTATAAATTCCAAAACAGCTCTGTACAATAAATAACTCCCAAAGGAAAAGCTGTTTTACTTCTAAAACTGTTGCATTCTGTTCTCTTTGTTAAAAAACAATCAAATTTGATTGAAAAGAGGTCAGATGATAGTAGTTACTGTTTTATTTCAGTTTACAGTAATTTTCAGACCATTTTGTTTTCCCATCCTCATAGCAGAATATCCTACTGAGAGATTGTAAAAGAATGAATTGCCTGATCAGTGTTGGCCTGTCTTTGTAAGTAGAGATGCCTGCCTCGGAAGTTGAAGCAAGGTTGGAGATGTGTGATAGGAAATAAGCCGGAATATTTCGTTGTTAAAAATTAAGTAATCTTGTAATCGTAAGTTGTTTTTTTTTTCTTTTAAGAATTTACTGCTTCCCCATCAAATAAATAACTGGTCATACTCAGGAAAACCCAACCGAGATTCAGTATTTCTGCTGTAGGGACAATTCTCAAGTGTGACACTGCAAGTCAGGTGAAAACAAAATTCACCATCTCTGATTAGATGCATGAAGAAAGAACAGATTTCGATTCTGGTGTGAGACTTAATAATGGAGAGTGTTTGTAATCTCTGTTTCTAAATCCAAGTTTGTAACAAAGTGAATGTTCTATTCCCAGTGGTATTTTTTAATAGAAGTCACCTTATCCTCAACTAACTTAGTTTAATGAGCTTCTGTGTCTCTCATAGTTAATTTTCTGGAAGTTATGGGCCATCAAGGTTTGGGTTTTGTCTAGCATATTTTTTCTCCCTGAAAATCTAGTAAATGGAAGAACGCGGCAGTGCTAGGACACTGTACTGTATTAGGAATCACATCATTGAGCCGTCTCCTGAAGAATGTTGGAGTGTGTCTCCAGTTGAGCAGAGCTAATATATAAATGGAGGACAGCGAATGAGAGAATAGAGAACAGGTCAGTGTCCTGTTTAAAAATATCAAGTATTCCCTCACCTGGTAGCCCTGATAATCTTAGTGGTGAAGAGATTGGGGATTTCTTAAGGCAGCAGTTGTCTGCAATATAGCTCAAGAATCGTCAGTATTGAAGAGAGCGCACAAGGTCCATATGTGTCCTCAGTGTAAATGCCTTGTCCTGGGAGGGTTTCATAAGCGTGCTCTGGCAGTGGAGTTTTGTAGTGAGTGTCCATGCTTCAGACCCACGCCGGAGCCCTGGAGCAGCGCGGTCTCAGTGCACAGAATGCAGCTGCAGAAAGATCGCCCAGGACACTCAGGGCTGATCGGTGTGGATGCGCCGCGGCGGTGGGAGCTGTGTACATCAGAGCTCCTACAGTCCTCGTCATGGAGCCTCATGGAAGACATGGTTGTTCTGCAGCCTTGCTTTCCCATCAGTCTTACGCCATGAGCTAATGCCCTTTAACTTGAGAGGATCTGGGACAAAGAAAGCCGAAGGTACAAAGCAAAGAACAATTTAAGTACCGTGCTTGGAAATAATTGGCAGCTTAGGGAAAGATAAAGTCCCACAGTGGTTAAAAAAAAAAAAAAATCATAGGATTTTAGTTCTGGCGGAGACCTTGAAAGGTTTTATAGTTCATCTCCCATGCCTGTCTTCAAAACTTAAATCATTCCTTGGATAAGAACTGATTCTACATTTTAGGACTTTCAGAAAGAAAATCACACAGCTCTGTTGGAAAACGTTCTGGTAGATGGTAGCTTTTTCACTGTAACTTCATTCTTCAGTTAACCCAGATGCATTAGATTGCATTTAAAATTGTTTTTTGGGAAGCCTGGTGGCTTAACCAGTTCAGCATCTGCCTCGTCTCAGGTCATGATCCCAGAGTCCCATGCTGGGTTCCTTGATCGGCAGGGAGTCTGCCTCTCTCTCTCCCTCTGTCTCTCCCCCTTGCTCCTTCTCTCTCTCAAATAAATAAATAAGTCTTTTTAAAAATCAAATTAAAAAATAAAATTACTTTTTATTTGTTCAGTCTTTAGTGGAAGTATAGAGCACCTAGTCACTGAAAGTCAGCCATAGTTAAATTACCACTTCAGCCTTCTTTTCAGTTACAAAAATCTCTCCGTCCTCATACACATTTTTGTTTGGCTGTTTTCTCAGCCTCTTACTTACGACTTTTATCTTCTTTGAGTTCTCCATGTCAGTCCTTGGTTATAAGGTCGAAACCGAAGTACTTAGTATAATGAGAAACTCACCCCATGTGTCCTAAATACCAGCGGTTTTTGCTTTGCATGGTAGTATGACTAAAAATAACCATGCAGGCTGAGACTTATTCATGTGAACTTAATAATCAATGGAAAAATCATGATACATAAGCATGTGTCAAAATGTTTAAAATCGGGGCACCTGGGTGGCTCAGTCAGTTAAGCATCTGGCTTCAGATGGGGTCATGATCTCAGGGTCCTGGGATCCAGCCCCACATTGGGCTCCCTACTCAGTGGGAAGCCTGCTTCTCCCTCTCCCACTCCCCCACTGCTTGTGCTCTCTCTCTTTCTGTCAAATAAATAAAATATTTTTTAAAAATTTAAAGTACTATTCCTCTTGGTTATAAATGTATAGAGAAATGAAAGAACATGGTCAAACTAATGCTAGGATACTATAATTTAAAACCTTAAGAATTGGGGCACCTGGGTGGCCTAGTGGGTTAAAGCCTCTGCCTTTGGCTCAGGTCATGATCTTAGGATCGTGGGATCGAGGCCCGCATCAGGGCTCTCTGCTCAGCAGGGAGCCTGCTTCCCCCTCTTTCTCTGTCTGCCTCTCTGCCTATTTGTGATCTCTCTCTCTCTCTCTCTCTCTCTCTCTCTCTCCTTCTGTCAAATAAATAAATTCTTTTAAAAAAAAACTTGAGAATTAAAATATTTTCTTTCTTTGCAAAAAAGAACCTCATCTAGCATAGCATGAACAGCACTTACTGCCTTCTTGTCCTAGAACTTAAAATCCTGGGCAAACATCCTCTCTGTGCCTTGTGAATTGTCACACTCCTTTCTAACTTGGATCAGCTTCCAACATTTTATCTTTTGTGCTTTCAATGTCTGAAATAGCTCCAAGAGTTCGTTTCATGTGAAGTTTTTTTTGCCAGCATCACTTCCCCGGGGACATCTCCATACTTCTCCTCACAGCCTCTTTACTCATCTATGTTGATCGGCTTGCCTTCACGAAGTTTGGCTGCTACGTATCTGGAGCCTCTCAAATAGCAGCAGCCTCCACAGTCCCCCAGTTCACTATTTCTTCTAGAACTCTGTTTACGTTCCCGCATGATCGCTGTTTCTTTGCTGTACATTCATCTTTGCTAGCCAGTTCTATGTTTTTCCATCGGCCATTTTGGGGTTCATCACTAGAAGACAGGGACACAGCCCCACTAGACACTTGGTTGGTTGTGTGTGAGCTGAATAACAGATGCCCAGTGACCAGTCCACAGCAGACGTGGAAAGAAGTGACACGATTTGTCACTGACGATGATTCACAGCTGTTCCTGACATTATGATTTCGGCAGTGAAGAGCTAGCAGTGAATTTTGTTCCTTATGCAGTTACGGTTACTGTGCATGGCAAGAAATTTGTGCTCTTTTCTTGGAGGCCTGGTGTTATTTAACTAAACCGTTGTAACTGAAACTCTTGGAGAACCATGCAAAGGAAGGATGGCCTTATTCAATTCCCACGTCTAGCCCCAGCTCCAGAGCTAATGTTCCGGTTCCTGGTGTGTTTGTTATCCCCTCTGACACTGTGGTGTTTTTCTGGCCTAGAGGCTTGCCAGCTTCACCTCAGTGAGGTTTTTCTTTTTTCGCCAGCGGCACTGTATGGAGTCTTCCCTCTTTGATCTCATACTATTGGTTTCCAACCTTTCCTTCCATCCCTAACATTGGCGTACTGAGTGCCCTCCCAGGTTTGCTGTCACTTGCAAATTCAATAAACATCTCTCCATTCACTCATGTGAGCACTAATCATTCCCACGGAATGGCAGTGACTGGCCCCGCCAACTCATTAGTATCCTTTTGGTCAAGCAGTCCAGAGTATTCTGTTAGCTTCAGACCAGTGGTTCCAGTTTGGGTTTATCATCAGGACCTACTGAAGAGCTGTCCAAACCCAGGTCCCAGGCCTTGTAAGGGCCTAGCGTGGGGCCTGGCATCAATACTTTTTAATGTTCTTCCTGTAATCCGCTGGGACTGGCCTCTAACATAAACCACGCTTTCCTAGTTCGTAGAGACCTTATAATAAACTAATAGAATTTTAGAACTGACAAATGCATTAGAGATTTCATCAAACCTACTCATTTTGTAAATGAGAAAACTGAGAGCCAGGGATGCCTGGTGATCTGGTCATGGTCTCATAGTTACAGGCAAAGAGGAGACTAGAACCCATGATTTCCAAATTCTGAATCTAGTACTTTTCCTAATTTCCATCAAGTGGGATGCAGTCAGAATCATTGACCATCATCTTCAAGTTATCCTACAGTGATCTTTTTTTTTTTTCTTTCTGGGTTTAAGTGTATCTGTGGATTAACTTTGAGATCCTCAAATAAGATTCTCCATAGCACATGGGACAATGGCTGTGGCAAGGATTTTGAGGTAATAGGTGCTCTGGGCCCTGGCTAAGCCCTGGGAGCCTCAGTTCAGTCCTGCTGCGTTGCTTGCCCTGCACCTGCCGACCGTTGCCCCAGACGCCGCCCTTCATGTGCCGCGGGAACTATCTGAGCTGCACACAGCGCTTGCTTGTGTCACCACACACATTGCCAGGTGGGAGGGACATGCGAGATAGTAATGTACTATTCTGTGAAGCTTGCTTTTTTATTTCCATGAGATATTCTTTTGAAATTTTAATTGCAGTCAGTTAACATACTGTGTAATATTAGTTTCAGGTGTGCGGTACAGCGGTTCGCCCCTTCCAACCATCACCCAGTGCTCATCAGGACGAACACACGCCTTCATTCCCACCCCGTTTCCCCCAGCCCTTCCCCACCCTCCCCTCAGATAAACATCCGTTTGTTCTCTGTAATTGGCCCCATTCCTTGATTTGTCTCCTCTCCTCCTCCCCTTTGCTGATTTGTTTTGCTTCTTAAATTCCACATAGGGAAATCATATTGTATTTTTCTTTTTCTGACTGACGTTACTTAGCATTAGGTTGCCTAGCTCCATCCATGTCATAGCAAATGGCAAGATTTCATTCTTTTTTATGGCCGAATAATAGTCCACATCTTCTTTATCCATTCATCAGTCAGTAGACAGTTGGGCTCCGTCCGTACCTTGGCTATTGTAAATAATGCTGCTGTAAACACGAAGATGTGAGTATCCCTTCCAATCAGCATTCTTGTATCTTTTGGGTAACCCAGGGGCGTGATTGCTGGGTCTTAGGGCAGTTCTATTTTTCACTTTTTGTGGAACCTCCGTGCTGTTTTTCAGAGTGGTTGGTTGCACCAGTTTGCATCCCTACCAACAGTGCAAAAATTCTCCTTTCTCTGCATCCTCACCAACATTTGTTGTTTCCTGTGTTGTTAATTTTAGCCATCTGACAGGTGTTGAGGTATTTTCATATGCAATATATGATCTATTCTAGGGAAGATTCTATGTGCATTTGCAAAGAATGTGTATCCTGCTGTTTTAGGATGGAATGTTCTGAATATATTTATTAAATCCATCTAGTCTAGTGTGTCATTCAAATCCACTGTTTCCTTGTTTATTTTCTGTTTAGATGATTTATCCATTGATATAAGTGGGTTGTTAAGGTCCGCTACTATTGTATAATTATTGATTAATTGCTTTGTTTGTTATTAACTGTTTTATGTATTTGGGTACTGCTATGTTGGGTGCATAAATGTCATAATTGTTATATGTTCTGGTTGGATTGTCCCCTTAATTTTTTATTATATAGGGTCCTTCTTTGTCTCTTGATACAGTCTTTGTTTTAGAGTCCCTGCTCTAGGCATGTGAGGTCGGTGTGTGAGGTGGGTGTCCTTATGATAATCACCTGTGACCCACAAGGAATAAGCAGCCCCTAAAAAGGAAATAAGTCATTGAAGGTGTTATCAATAGAGATGTTAGAAGGATTTAAGTTCCCCGGTTATCTTTCTATAAAAGACCAACCCTAAAGGCCCTCATTGGCAACCCTATTGGGACCTCTCTCCCTCTTGAAAGCTTTTTCTGTGTCTTCACTTAATAAATTTCTATTGCTTTACACACACACAGAAAAAGAGTCTATTTGTCTGATCAGACTTATATTTGCTTGATAGATATTTCTTCATCCCCTCTCTTTGACTCTATTAATGTATTTAGGTCTCAAATGAGTCTCTTGTAGGCAGCATATAGGTGAGCTTGTTTTTATTTTTTTTTTAAGATTTTATTTATTTAACAGAGAGAAACACAGCAAGAGAGGGAATACAAGCAGGGGGAGTGAGAGAGGGAGAAGCAGGCTTCCCACTGAGCTGGGTGCCTGATGCAGGGCTCGATCCCAGGTCTCTGAGATCATGACTTGAGCTGAAGGCAGTCACTTAACCAACTGAGCCACCCAGGTGCCCTGAAGCCTGTGTCTTTTGATTGGAGCATTTAGCCATTTACATTCAAAGTTATTATTGATGTGTTTTTATTGTCATTTTATCATTTGTTTTGTGATTGTTTCTGAAAACTCTCTATCCTTTCTTGTCTTTCTCTCTTTCATGGTTTGCTGATTTACTTTATATATTTGGATTTGTTTCTCTTTATTCTTTGCATATTTATTAGTGGGTTTTGATATATGGTTACCATTAGGTTTATATATAATGTCTTCTGCATATAGCAGTCTATATTAAGTTGATGGTTGTTTAAGTGTGAACTCATTCTTTACTCCTCCCCATGTTTTAGGTATATGTTTTCACATTTTACAAGCTTTTATTTTATGAGTTCCTTGACTAATTTTTTTACAGAAATATTTATTTTTATTGCTTTTGTTTTCCTACCTTCATACTGTCATTTTTGGTCTTTCCTTTCCACTCAGGGAATCCCCTTTATATATCTTGCTGGGCTGGTTTAGTGGTCATGAACTCCTTTAGTTTTTGTTTGTCTTGGAAACTCTGTCTCCTTCTATTCTTCATGATATAGCCTTGCTAGATAGAGTATCATTAGTTGCAGATTTTTTACATTCAGCATTTTGAAGAGAATAGTTTTTTTTAAATAAGCTCTATATGCAACATGAGGCTTGAACTCATAACCCTGAGATCAGAAGTCACATGCTTTGTCAACTGAACCAGCCAGGCACCCCCACCCCCCATTCAGCATTTCGAGGATATCATGCCTCTCCCTCTGGCTTGGAAAGTTGACGCTAAAAAATCGCCTGCTGACCTTATAGGATTTCCCTTGTAAGTTACTATCTTCTTTTGCTGCTTTTAAATTTTTTTAAATTAACATATAATGTATTATTTGCTTCAGGGGTACAGGTCTGTGAATCATCAGTCTTACACAATCACAGCGCTCACCGTAGCACATACCCTCCCCAGTGTCCATCACCCAGCCACCCTGTCCCTCCCCCCACCACCACTCAGCAACCCTCAGTTTGTTTCCTGAGATAAGAGTCTCTTAGTGGTTTGTCTCCCTCCCTGGTCCCATCTTGTTTCATTTTTTCCCCCTACTCCCCACGATCCTCCCCTACCCCCCTCTCAAATTCCTCATATCAGAGAGATCATATGATAATTGTCTTTCCCTGATTGACTTATTTCGCTCAGCGTAATACCCTCCACTTCCACCCACGTTGTTGCAAATGGCAGGATTTCATTCTTCTTGATGGCTGCATAGTATTCGTTCGTTCGTGTGTGTGTGTGTGTGTGTGTGTGTGTGTGTGTGTACACCACATCTTCTTTATCCATTCATCTGTTGATGGGCATCTAGGTTCTTGCCATCGTGTGGCTATTGTGGACATTGCTGCTATAAACATTCAGGTGCATGTGACCCTTTGGATTATTATATTTGTATCTTTGTGGTAAATACTCAGTAGTGTGATCGCTGGGTCATAGGGTAGCTTTGTTTTCAGTTTTTTGAGGATTCTCCATACTGTTTTCCATAGTGGCTGCATCACCTTGCATTCCCACCAAATGGTAGGAGGGTTCCCCTTTCCCTGCATCCTTAAAATTTTTTT
Source organism: Spilogale gracilis (assembly GCA_004023965.1). NCBI lineage: Eukaryota > Metazoa > Chordata > Mammalia > Carnivora > Mephitidae > Spilogale > Spilogale gracilis. Next base: position 34,172 of record PITA01014012.1, read on the forward strand.
TCTTTATCACTATATTTTGCCAATTTAAGTATAATATGCCTTGGTGTGTATCTGCTTTTGTTGATTTGGGGAGGGGGCGGTTCTTGCCTCCTGGATCTAGATATATGTTTCTTTCCCCAGATGAGGGACATTTTCTGCTATTATATCTTCAAATAAATTTTCTGCCCTCTTTTCTGCCCTCTTTTGGGACTCCTAAAATGTGAAATCTCATTTGATAGAGTCACTGAGTTCCCTAAGTCTGTCCTCATTTTTCATAATTCTTTTCTTTCTCTTTTGTTCATCTTGATTACTTTCCATTACTGTCTTCTAGGTCACTAATTCATTCCTCTGCCTCTTCTAGTCTGCTATTCATTGCATCAGGTGTGTTTCTAATCTCATTTATTGGATTATTCATCTCTAATTGGTTCTTTCTTTAATCTCTGTGTTAAGGGTCTCACTGATGTCTTCCACTCTTTTTCTCAAGTCCAGTGAGTACTCTTTTTTTTTTTTTTAATATTTTATTTATTTGACAGCCAGAGAGGGAACACAAGCAGGGGGAGTGAGAGAGGGAGAAGCAGGCTTCCTGCCGAGCAGGGAGCCCGATGTGGGACTCGATCCCGGGTCTCCAGGATCATGACCTGAGCCGAAAGCAGTCGCTTAACCAACTGAGCCACCCAGGCGCCCCGGATGAGTATTCTTATAATCATTGTTTTAAATACTCCATCAGATTGGGGTGCCTGGGTGGCTTTTTTTTAATAAAGATTTTATTTATTTATTTGACAGAGAGAGAAAGATTACGAGTAGGCAGAGAGGCAGGCAAAGACAGAGGAGAAAGCAGGCTCCCTGCTAATCAGAAAGCCTGATGCGGGCCTTGATCTCAGGACTCTGAGATCATGACCTGAGCCAAAGGCAGAGGCTTTAACCCACTGAGCAACCCAGGCGCCCTGCCTGGGTGGCTTATTTGATTAAACATCCAACTCTTGATTTTGGCTCAGGTCATGATCTCAGGGACATGAGATCAAACCCTGAGTCAGGCTCCATGCCTAGTGGTAGTCTGCTTGAGATTTCTCTCCCTCTCTCTCTGCCCTCCCCCAACTCATGCACTTTCTTTCTCTCTCTCTCTCTCAAATAAATAATCGTTTTTTAAAAAGTATAAATACTCCATTAGGTATGTTGTGTATATCTGTTTACCTTGGTTTTCTGGCCTGGGCCTTGTGCTTTTCTTTCATTTGGGAAAATTTCTCTATCTTATTTTGTCTGTTTCTGTGCCTGTTTCTCTGTGTTAGAAAAGTCAGCTATAAAAAGGAAAGGAAAGAAAAGAAAAGTTAGCTATGTCTCCTGTTCTTGAGGGTAATGACTCTCAAGAACAGATCCTGTAGTACTCTGTAGTACTCTGTAGTATAGTGTGCCCTGTTCCCCAAGGCCTGGTGCTTCCAGGAGTATCTCCAGTGTGTGCTGTGTGTGTTCTGCTGTTGCGTCCTAACTGCTTTATTCTTCAGGCTAGTTCTCTGCAGAGGTGGTCTTTTCCTATTGTGAACAATGTTTGGTCTCTGGCCTGAATGTGGTGTGTTTTAACAAGGTGTGCTCTTGTTTGCTTGTTAAATGAGACCTGTCACCCCGCCACCAGAACCAAGGCTCCACAAAACTCCTTCGTGGGTGTGGTGTGAGTAGGGGTTTAGGCCAGTCTTCTGGAGGAGAGGGCCCCCACATTGGACCTGAGGCACACATGACTGGGAGAGGTGGTTCCCCCAGAGCGTGGGAGGTCAGGGCTTGGCATAAGCATGTTAGGTAGGGAGTGTCGGCACTGCGCTGGTTCCCACGGGTGGTCCTATGCTTATGCTGAGGGGCAGAGGAGGGAAATGGCACCAGCTAGAGGTCTCTCTGTGAATACTGTCTCTCTGGGATGCACTCTGAGATGAGCAAATAGCCTCCCCACTGTGTGTCCCAGATGCTCTTCAGATCACTGTTTCCACACTGTATGTCTGCAGGTTGTCTCCAAGAGTAGTGCAGTGCCCCCCAGGGCTCTACTCAGCCATGCCTGCTGACCTTCAAAACGCCAGGCTATAAGCCCCACTGACTACAAGAACTCATGAAGTTCAGGCCCTCTTGCTTCCATGCCAGTTCCTATGAGGATTCTTTTTCCCCATGTGCTCCCCTTGTGTGCTAGTCTGTCTTTTACCCTTCTCTGTGACCATGGCTCCCTCCCCACCATAGGGCGACAATCCATTTCTCCAAATCACATCTCAGCACTCCATACCTTCTTTGAGGTGGCTTCTTCTTTACCTTCTTGCCTTTCATTGTAGAGTTTGTTCTATCAGTCTTCAAGTCAACTTCTGGGGTATTTAAGATGATTTGATGGTTATCTAGTTGTATCTGTGGGACAAAGTGAGCCTAGGGTCCTCCTACTCTGCCACCATCTTCCAAGTTCACACCTCCATGAGATATTCTTACAACTCGACTACAACTCTAGCTTTCAGGTTTGCTGACAGGAAAATGAGTCTGTCTGTGATTCTGAAAAGAAAACTAAGGAATGGAGCATATATCCTTTTGATATGTTGTATGAGTTCATGAAAAATGAATGGGGAATGTTAAATAATGTGTTCAAACAGTTAATGTTTACTTACTGAGCCTGACATAAAAAAAGAAAACAAAAAACAGAATTTGTCTACCTCCTAATCTTCCTGAGATCACCTGTCACGCACAGGCAATGGGTGTTTGAAATGTTAATATGTCTTGTAGCTATTTCAAAGAAGGAAGAGCTGCATAAGCCTGGGAAGCTGGGATCCAAGGACTTCCTTATAAATTATCCTCACCTTCTCAAGCACATGCTGCCCCACACTGTGGCCTCCCATGAGGCTCCCGAAGATGAAAGATAATATTTCACAGAATTATGGCATTTTAGAGCTGAAAGAACCCTTCTCTGTTTCAAATCCAGATTCTTCTTTTTCTCCCCTGAAATTCAAAATGAATAACAAATTTAGTTACACAACTTATTTAGGGCTAGACTTAGATGAGAGAACAGGTCTCTGGACTCCCAGGCCAGTGTGGTTTTTGACTGCCTCATATTGCACCTAAAAATATTTTCAGACTTTTTAAAATGAAATATGAAATCCTAGTGATTTGGCAGCTGTGACTTTTGGTGACTGTGACAGACTTTTGGAGAAGATAGGATGGCACTGTTACAGTTGATTGGGGAAAATCAGATCAATACTTTTTCTACTGAAAAGAATATGGAATTTGAAATGTGCCCCTAGGTAGCTGGAATCAAGACGGTAGGTCCCTGTGAATGGCTAGGGACGAACCTGAGCTTCTTCCCTAAAGCCGTGGGCCAGAAGGGACTGTCCATTCTGTGGAAGAGTCCACTCAGCGGCCAGGGAATGAATGGGACACAGAATTGGGCAGCCCATAAAGACATTGGGTGAATAAAGAGTCAACCTAGAGTTGGGGCCCAAATTTATACTACTTGTAAAGTGCAGAAGCCCCAAGCCAAGAAATCTAATATGAAAACTGGTCTAAGGACTGGAGGCCGGGGGACAAAAAACAAAAAACCCTATCCTCACAGCTTCTCCATTTAGATAACTTCTGAAATCAGGAGACCAGGCTCTCACTGAACATGTGCTCGCAAAAAATAATAGAGCAATCTGAAAGGAATTTTAAAATAAGTCTGCTTTAAATGTTTAAGAGGTAAAAGAAAGAAGTCTGATATGAACAGGATATTAGGAAGAATGGTCTTCATTATCCAGCTGATTTTCTGGTCTTTACCTCAAACAAAATGTTTCTGAGACTGATTTTATAGGTAAATCACAGACTTAAGCCTAATGAGTGGTCCTTGGTATAGTGACTTTCCCCATTTTAAATAGCATTTGCCTTCTCCTAGCTTTATCAGAAGTGATGAATACATACAAATTCATCTTCTAAAATCGCACCTACTTCCCCTGACAATGGATTTCCTGTACAGGCTGCCATTGCCATTACTTGGTCCTTGTCAGAATCATTCCTCCAGTGCCGTTTCCTCCATGTCTCTGGTATGTTTCATCTCTGATTTATTCAGACTTTGCTGGCTTATAGACCTGTGCTTCGAAGCTATTAAAGTGGTGAGCTACCCCTCCCTTTTACATGATTTTTTTACATGTAAAAATGATTAAAGTTTTCCAAAAATTCTTTTAATAGATAAAGACAGTCCTTTCTGGGCTATAGACTGGAGACATAAAGAATTATCCATGAGTACCTTTCCTAGTAGCATTTTCTTTTTAAAATGTTCACAGGGGGACGCCTGGGTGGCTCAGTTGGTTAAGCGACTGCCTTCGGCTCAGGTCATGATCCCGGAGACCCGGGATCGAGTCCCACATCGGGCTCCCTGCTCGGCGGGAAGCCTGCTTCTCCCTCTCTCACTCCCCCTGCTTGTGTTCCCTCTCTCGCTGTGTTTCTCGCTGTCAAATAAATAAAATCTTTTAAAAAAATAAATAAATAAAAAAATAAAGTTTGACAGTTTTTAAAAAAATAAATAAATAAATAAAAATAAAAAAAATAAAATGTTCACAGGTCCTATGAAAAAGATGCAGAAAAAGTCCCATTACTGATTTAAGTTAAGATTTGCCCTGAAGACTAGGATAGAAATGTACGGAAAGTACCTGTTTTGGTTATGTTTAGATACATTCATTCCCAGAGTAATGAGAAGGAAAAGATTATCAAAAAACCGAGAAGATTTGAAAAAGAAACTTTGAGAAATTAAGTTTGCAATTTAATATTTTTCCTTTTTTCTTTTTTTTTAAAGATTTTATTTGTTTGACAGAGAGAAACACAGCCAGAGAGGGAACACAAGCAGGGGGAGTGACAGAGGGAGAAGCAGACTCCCCGCCGAGCAGGGAGCCCGATGTGGGGCTCGATCCCGGGTCTCCGGGATCATGACCTGAGCCGAAAGCAGTCACTTAACCAACTGAGCCACCCAAGCGCCCCCCCTTTTTTCTTTTTGAAATAGTTTTACCTTTCCAAGTAAAGTTTAGCATCAATTAATAAATATTTTAAATATTAAGTCACATATGCTGATAAATATTACTTTTCTGTTCTTCAGGAAACATCCTAGAAGCCTATTGTAAGATAAGAATTTTCTTTTTATTTTCTGTTTTTTCTCTTTATTTTCTGTTTTCTTTCTTTAAAAAAATCCACTTAAGAATAATTCATGAAAAACCAAAGCATTCTTTAAGAACTTAAGAGGGATACTAAAGTTCCATTTCTCCTCCAGTGAAGTATAAAAATTGAGTCCTCCAAAAAGAAAGCAAGGATTGCTGGCAACTTCCCTGTATATAGGACCAAGAGTCTTCCCCTCCCCATCCCCTTCCTGTGAATCCTATACAATCCCCAGTACTCTTGTCTCAGATATCCCACAGTCTGCATGCTATATTTGGACATCTGCAGTTTTCTGTTATTTTCTAGTCCATGACTTTGCCTAAGCAGAGACCAATTCAGTCTCAATTTGGTATTTTTAGCTGGTCCCTTGTTCAAGAGTTACAAAGTGGTATCTGTCAGAGACTTTCTTCATAACATTTAGTGGGAACTAGGTTAATATTACCAGGTTTTCCTATAAGTGATTCTTTTCCAGAAACTTTAAGATGCCCTCTTGTACTTCTTTTTCATTTTCTCCACAGAAAAACAATAATGGATGAGGTGGGGGAGGAGAAGGTTAAAAGCCGTAGTGTCCTGGCTTCATTCTATGTAAAAGCATTTAATTTTTCTCCAAGTAAAAGCTTTTCTTTACTACTTTAAAATTCTATATTTTCTTTAATCAGATTAATTATATGGCATTTTATAAAGTTCTCTGACATCCTTATTGGTTATCTTTTCTCCTACCATAAGATATTTTTCTTTCTTGTCTAGAATACAAAAAGATTCTAAAATCTCACCCAATCTTACTGTTAATCACCGATAACCATTAAAGCTTGTATAAGCTTTAGTTGGTGATTCTATTTCTGCAAAAAAGAGAATGTTTTTCCCCCATCTTCTTTAGAGAATTCTTAGATATTCCCTATCTCAGTAAATGGCTATATCTACCCAATGAGCCTCTTGTTCATTACCCTTCATGGTTCTTCCATCACCAATTTCTATCCATTTTACCTCCTAAAAAACTGTCCAATCCATTCACTTCTCATCTCTTGCCAGGGCCATTGAAAGAGCCTCTGAACTAGACTCCTTCCCATAATCTTATGCCCTTGTGATCATTCACAGTCTGACCCTGCCACTCCTTTGCTTAAAAACTCTTCAGTGGCTGATTTTGCTCTTAAGATAACATTTTACATCCTTGACATTGTCTTCAGGGCTCCACACCATCTGGCCTATATCTCTTCTCCACATTCCACATCTGGCCCACTCTGCACTCAACTATCCTGCTCTTCTAGTTCCTTGAATGTGCCTCATTCCTTTCTGTGAATCTGTTTTTTATCTGGCTAGAGGGCTCTTCCCTCCACCCCACTTTCACTTAGGTATCTTCTATACTTCCCTCACATTAGAGAACTTCCTGAGAAGCCTTCCCCAAACCCCAACTAGGTCAGATCTCCCTCATTATTGCTCTCCTATTGTCCATGCCATTTTCCTTTATAATACTTACATGGTAGATCTGAGGATTTGTAGACTTGTGGGTTATTGTGAATTCAAAGACAGCAGAGATTATGCCACTTTGCTTACTGTTCTAATCTGCAGCCACAAGCACAGTACCTGGCAAAGTAGTGCTCAATAAATATTTTTGAATAAATAAATAAATGCCTCTTATATATAGCATATGATGAATACATGAAAATAAGCATCATCCACGACCCACTGTGCCTGGCCAGGATCAGCTCCAGCCTTAGCTTTCCTGAACCTCTCTCTTGCATTAAAATAGTGTATATTTTCAGTATCTTAGGGTGCTTCCAGCTGGGAACTAGTCTTAAGCTCAAGAAGACTCTGATTTCTAATATATGGTTTGGGTGTTTATGTTTTCAGTGATTACTTTGTTTCATATGTAAGGGTGAACATTGTCCAGAGACTAGAGTTATCCAAATGGAAAGATGGAGAAACAAGCCAGGGAGTATTGAATGTCAGGACCAGGTTATAATTAAAACCAGAGGCAGGAAAGCATTTAAGGGACCAAATAAACTTCAATGGTGGCCAAAAAAGCATTAGGAGGCAAATAGGGAGACACTAAAGACTTACCGGGGAACCAGAAGAGAGAGAGATAGTAAGTTATGTTCACTAATGCTAACTCTTCCTAAAGAAGGGCACATTTGTTTTTCCAGTAGCAGTGATCTAAAGGTTATCTCTTATACCCAATCAGAATTGTCCATTTTCTGAAGGACTTCGGCAAGAATGGAAGGGAGAATTCCGTCTTACAGGAGCTGAGATAGTTGAGGTCCTAGTTATACTTAAGCAGAGGCGGGTTTTATTGACTTAGAGAAGCACTTAAGTGTTAAGTGTAGTGAATTAGCTTTGATTTTTTTTGGAAACATACTTTGTAGGGTTTGAATACCTTATTAAAAGCAATATGATACTACATGAAAAGAGTAAACAAGCATCTTGGGAAATCATGCTTATAACCAATTAAATTTATAGACTAGTATTTCAGAGTGGCAATGGGAGGAATTCAAATGGAACATCTGGGATTCTGAGCAGTGCATTGGAGTTGGAATTCAACCATAATCTGATATCTATGGTTCCCTTACCCTAAATACTCTTTTCTTCAATTGAAGATTGGTCTTATCCTTCAAGTCCTGATTTTCAAATCATTGCCCAACACCTGTGTTATTGTTGAATAAGAGATATTCTGCCTTATCTCACTATTTGACCATCTGGGACATTTTCCAGGCTTACCTGATATTTGTAAAGAACACTGGGTGAGAATGAGCAGAGATCAGCCCATAAATTCTTCGTGAAACAGAAAATATATGAAAATATTCAGAGCATCTTCACTAATGCCTCGTGATAATTCATTTGGACTTTCTGAACTGGAGAGGAGGAAATCATGCAGTAGTTTTGTGTATCACTGCCTAGATTTCCTCTGGTCATTAAAGATGGTGCTGTTCCTTTACAGATTCCCAACCCCCACCCCAATCCATGGAGAGTAACCTATTTTGAATCTGGAAGAATGCTGTCTCTTTTTTAGTCATGGAAAGCTGGGTTAAACTCCCATTTCTTTGCCTAAACAATTGACCCAGTGCTCTACTCCTGCTCTTGGGAATAAAACCCAAATCATTATGGGCCAATATCTACCTACAAAAGCCCAGGGCTATGGGAGCTGAATAAACATGCCATGGGAAGCAAATTTAACCTCTTGTACAAGTAGTTTCTATAGTGGCAAATGATAGAGTGTATTGCCCTCAAAAGCAAAGGCTTATTTATTGGCTATTTGGAGAACAGTTTCTATCTTCCATTACAAAAAATCCATGTTATTCAATAGAGTAAGCAATAAACAACTTTTTGTTTTAAAGGTAAGAAAAGTGGACATATGCTTCATCTAAAAACCAAGAACAGTTTTTAAAAACTTTTTTATTATAAAATAAAACACAAATATAGAAAACCGTGTAAACCAAATGAATGGCTTAATAAATTACTATAAGTGAAAACAACTATAGACCTAATGTTAGTGTCTCCCCCAAAATTTGTATGTTGAACCTTAATCCCTAGTACGAGGGTATTTGAAGGTGGGCCTTTGGGGGGTAATTAGGTCATGAGGGTGGAGCCTTCATTAACAGGATTAATGCCCTTATCAGAAGAGAAACACAGAGATGGTATCTTTCTCTTTCTGGCCATATGAAGACACAGCAGGAAGACAGCCATCTGTAAGCCAGTAAGAAGGACTCTCACCAGAACGGAACTGTCATGTTACTCTGATCTTCAATTTCCATATATATATATATGTATGTATAAATATAGTTATATAAATCTGACATAAATCTGTGTTGTTTAGGCCACCCAGTCTATAATAATTTGTTATAGCAGCCTGCACTGAAACAATCACCTGGATAATGAAATAGAACTTAGCCACCCAGTTCACAAGCCCCATGTGTATACCTCTCCCTCTGCCCTTCCCCACCGCATGCTTGCTCTCGAAAATAGATAAATCTTTTTAAATAAATAAATAAAGATGAGATTTTTAGGTTAGCCCACAAAATATTTAACTCATCGTATAACTGATGAACTGTGCTTTTGTAATGAAAAGAAAAAAGTTACAGTACGGGCTATAAAAATGAAACTCAATATGAAATAATTGAGTAATAATTGAATAATAATACAGCTTTTAAAAATTTTGAATGTAAAAAATAAAAATTAAATTTTGAATGTAGTGTTTAATGAAAATCACCTTATCAGAGGCTAATATGGAAGTAAATGGGAAGCTTTATAGTGATATTGAAGGAGGCTTTTGAATATTTTCAAGGGCTTCATACACAACTCATTAACATTTTGTCTATCCTTGTTTCGAGGCATATTGATTTCACATTCACTGAAACCAGTGTATAACTAGATTTACTCATATGCACATTTGCAACAATTTGGAACATTTTTATGTTTACAACTCGAACGAAGAGAGGGAGAAGGGAAAAGATGAAAATATTTTGAGATGGGAGGAAACTGAAGATATAAGAAAAAATGTGTGGGAATTATGAATTTTATTTTCTTTTATTAATCTTTTGACAGTAAATGTGATTTACCTTTTTAATGAAAAAATTAAAACTTTCTTTTTAAAGAATACGAGGAACGAGGAAAACATTGCCTTTGGTGGAATTAGCTCAGGAGGGCGATGGGTCATCTCTTTATAGGGGCAATTGAAGCTGTAGAATTGGATGGGAAATCCCAGAAAGACTTCACAGAACAAAGTAATGGAAACTGCCATTTAAGTGATGGAAAAGAGAAAGAGCCCTAAATAGACTGGGGACACACCAGAGAGAATGATATCTTGGAGGCCACATGGAAAAATCTTTAAGGAGATTGTTTTCCGTGGTGTCAGTCCACAGAGATGGGGCAAGATAAGGAGAGGCCAAAGGTGCTCATTGGTGTGGCCAAAATAGACCAGTTCCATTTCTTCTATGTTCCCAGGACTCTCCCACTTGATTCGTAGGAGGGCAAAGGCTCCCCCTGCTAACTTGAAAGATTGTGGGGCTGACAAGAATGATAGTGCGTGTTACATAAAATCCCTTCGCTCATAAGAGACACCCTTATCATTATGGGCCCACATCACCATGCACACCGATCATAAATCACTTAGCCTAGGCCTGGAGGACCTATATTTTCTTATACACACAGCAGGTGAATTCCAGTTTTCTGTCTCCAAAGCTGGTTTAGAAAGAATGTGATGAACCAACAGTGTATGAATCAAGGGGATGGCAGCCTAGAGGACCTAGGAGAAAGGTGTGGGTCCATTTCCAGGCTTTTTATTCTTTTTTGCTGACTTGTCTTTTTTTTCCTTTTTGTCCATATCATGCCAGCCTAATTACTATAGTTTTATAATTTTGAAATTAGGTAATATTAATCTTCCAAATTTGTCTTTTTTTCAAAGCTGTTTTGCCCTATTCTTAGGTCCTTTGCATTGCCACATGAATTTTAGAATTGGTTTATTAATGTCTTAAATGCTTGCTGAGATTTTGAGACTGTACTGAGTCTAAGATCTACTTGAGGAGAATTGATATCTTAACAATATTGAGGCTTGAAACCCACGAACACAGTTTATCTCCCTCCATTTGTTTAGGTCTTCTTTCATTTCTCTCATCAACATTGTGCGGCTCTCAAGTGTTAAGAGTTTTTCATATTGCTGATTAGTTGCATGCAAAATGGTATCTCATTGTGGCAGTGCAGGTCCCTGATCACCACTAAGATCAAGCTTCTGTTGAGTGTTTATTGGCGTATCAGGTTTCCTCCGCAGCGCTTTCGTATTGGCCCTGTATTTTCTTTACCAAGAATATCTATGCTCCGGTGATTTTGTGATCTCCTGTTTTTAATCTGTTTTTTGTTTTGTTTTTATTAGTAGTCAAAATTTTTCTCCTTATAGTTCTTAAATTCCAAAATAGTACTTTAAACTTTGGGTAAATACCTCTTTACATCTTTTTACTCCTTGTTAACTTTATCCTCTCCCACTTTGTGCCAATAGGAAGTTCTGCTCTTTCTCATGAGCCCTGGCATGTTGCAGCTTAGATAACTTTTGAGAATGCTGATTTGAAAGCAAAGCACGAGGTCACCTCACTTGTCATGGTGCCTTGGGCGATGCCCAGTTTATCTCTTTGCTCGGCTAATCTGCTCGGATTCCTCACGGTTCACTGCTGTGCGCATTCTGCGATTCTGTTCCAACTGAGCACATTAAAAGAGAAAGGTAATTCTCGTGTCACTGGGCAGAACGTGGGTAGCCTGGGGTTCTCGGCTTTGAGGCAACAGGCACCTTGGCAGATTGCTCGGCAGTCCCGGGAGGCCGTCGTCAGAAAGCACGAGAGCCTCAGTCCTTGTTCTGTGAACGGGCTGTCAGCAGCGGAAGGGATCTCCACGTAGCAATTTCTCAAGAAACAATTTTTGATGGATTTTGATTTAAGAAGTAGACCTTTGATTTCTGGTGGCTACAGAGCAGGCTGTCTGTGGTTTCCAAGTCAAGACCTGCATGGGTCTGGTTGTGTCTTATAGAATCTTCTTCATGCATGTTAGAATCCGTAAAGTTAAGTTCTGCCTCTCAGTACTGCAGACGTTCGTTGAATACCTCCTGCATGTCAGGACCCTGAACCGTCAAGATGAAGAAGGCAAAGACCTTGCCCTGAAGTCTTTCAGGTGCCAGGATGTAGGTAGGAGTTAAACAACTCCCATGCTTTCTCAGAGAAAGGGAAGGTGAAGGCAGGAGCGGGACTACTCTAAGGCATGAAAAGCAAACAGTGTTTACTCATGGAAACTTGGCCAGGAAGAATAGACCTAGAAAATTCGATGAATACCTGCAACATGTAATGTCTGGACAACCAGACAAGAGACCAAAAAGAGACAATATTTTAAAAAGTTGGCCATCAGAGGTTTCTGGGCCCCTAGACCCTTGCTCATGCTGCTCTCTTTCTAGAATATGTGCCATGACCTTCTCACTTAGCCACTTCCCACTTAAGGACACAACTTGGGTTTTATTTTGTATGGGAAGGCTTCCCTCCTTACCTCCTGCTGGGGCTAGGGGACCCTCTTACGTGCTTTCGTAGCACTATGCCATATGCTTTCACTGTTCCACTTATCACACTGTATGGAAAATGGCCTCTTTTTCTCTTCCCAGTAGACTACTCTGTGTATCTCGCTCACAATTTACGTTGTGTCTAGTACTGTATGAGGCAGACTCAATAGATATCTGATGAATAAGCAACGAACTGTCCAATGAGTAAATGAACAGATGAAAACATATGGGGCAGGGAAGGGGTGTGGTTAGCCCAGAGAAAGAAAAGTCCTAAATATAAGAATAAGGCTGAGGGCTCTGGTGCTGGAAAAATAAATATCGTCAGAGAGAATGTGACAGTAGTTGAAGAAGTGTCTTGTTTTTGTTGTGTTACTGATTGTTGTTGGTCCCAGACCCCTCCACAGTCAGGTTAAAGCCTTGACACAAATTATCAAAAATTGATTATGGGCCTGGTTGTGTTTTAGGTGTCATGGAATTGTGATGTTTGCCCATAGAGCACTCACAGATCAGGCCTCTGTTGTTGTCGAAGTGACAGGACTAGTGGGGATGGGGCAGCGGGGGCGGGGGGAAACCCAGGGTCAGGACATAGATCTCCCCTCTAGATTGGGCTCATCTATTAAGCAACACCTTTAGAAATGGTTGTTCCAATGGCTGTAAGTTAAATTCCTCCAGGTGATGACTGTCCACCTGTGAAATGAATGCCTCATTCAAAGCCCAAATCACCATTGCTGTGACCTTTTCCTGGCGAAGTAATCTCCAAAAGAGTTAATTTGATATATTTCAACAGAACCCTAACATACTGAATGAGTAGGCTAATGCCAACAAAAGGAAGTGTAGGAAGAAGGCATAATAAGGCCTTAATTTTAGTTTCAGCAGTTAATTGCACAAGTAGAAGATTGGGGAGGTCTGGCTTAGTAAAGGAATGCTTGAAATTTGGGTTCTAGGTACACACGGATTGAGGCCAGCAGTGTAAGTTTCTCTAAAACCAAATACAGGTTTACGTGGTATTCGAGAAATGTAACGTTCAGATCAAGATTTAATAGCTATACTATATTACGAAGTTATGATGTATCTGGAGCATCACGTTCAGTACCATCTTCTGAGTCAAAAAAAGTTCACGAACCAGAGAATAATGGGGGACACAGACCAAGACTGGGAAATAAGTCGCTTGTGGATCCATTTGTTAGAATTAGGTACCCTGCCAGGGAAGGGAAGACTCAGAAAACATGCTGTAGTAAGTATCAAGTATACGAAGGGCAGTCATGTGGAAACCCGGGTAGAGGATATCTCGGTTCCCTCGAAGCACAACCAGGATCAGTGTATAAAAGATACAAGAAAACATTTCTTCTTATTGTTAAGAAGAACTTGCGACAGTCAATGCTCTCCAGACATGGAGTGGACTGTCTCTATGAGGTGGAGAACTCTGTAACTCAGGTAGAGACAGGAAAAGCTTCCCCCTCAGGACAGGACTGTACGGTTGTACAGACCAGTTCATTCACCAAGGGCACCTGGCCAGAGAGGAAACTAAGGCTGAAATCCAGCCGGTGTGGCAGTAGCTACACCTTGCATCTGGCATCGGTCACCAGAGGAAGACGCACCCTTTTATTGTTCTCCGAAGGGGCTCCCAGGTCTATCAGATGCACAAAGATCTCATCAGGTAGGAGGTCAGGTCATTAGTGCTAACTCCCTGCCAATTCTTATCATTCATTAAGCTGTGGGCACAGTTACATTTAAACAAAACTAAAGAAAATAAAGTGAAGAAGAAAGTCCAAGCAGGCAGTTTCCATTTAACCCAAAGGAGCATAATCTAACTACACTTTGAAAAAGTACTCAGACAGGTGTAGACAGGGCACCTGGGCGGCTCAGTCGGTTAAGCGTCCAACTCTTGATTTTGGTTCACGTCATGATCTGCATGGAGCCTACTTGAGATTCTCTTTCTCCCTCTCCGCCCAACCCCTCACACCATCCACTCTCTCTCTCTTAAAAATAAAAAATAGGGGCGCCTGGGTGGCTCAGTTGGTTAAGCGACTGCCTTCAGCTCAGGTCGTGATCCCGGCTGGAGACCCGCGATCGAGTCCCACATCGGGCTCCCTGCTCGGCGGGAAGCCTGCTTCTCCCTCTCTCACTCCCCCTGCTTGTGTTCCCTCTCTAGCTCTGTTTCTCTCTGTCAAATAAATAAGTAAAATCTTTATAAATAAATAAATAAATAAATAAATAAATAAATAAATAAATAAATAAATAAATAATAAAAGTATTGGTACAAGTATAGAGACTAAATAATATGAATTTTACAATTAAGTAAAAGCATCAGTGCATTTGACTCCCTCCCCAGGGGGCATTCTGTGCTGTTCTCCTGCTGGGGGGAGTGAGCTAGACAGGGTGCTTTCCATGCTCGGTAGGCTCTTCTCATAACAAGGGCTAAGCTCTGCCACCTCTGAGGCCTAGTCAGTACCTGTCATAACTTTCTTTGGAGATGAAGTACAATTAAATGTTTTCTGTTGAAAATCCTTATGTTTAAATGTGAAACTTCAGAAGCAAGACATGAAATTGTACGTATAATTCCATTTCAGCTCTACTGCATAGAAATTCTTGAACAAAAGACAAAATAGCAACAGATCCTCTCTCTGGGGGTTGAGATAATGGGTGATTTTTATGTATTTTATAAACAGAAAATGAACACTGTAAAGCAATCTCTCCTTCAGCTTGAAAAGTAAACATGTAAAACATTGTATTTCACAGCTTATGGTGTAGGAAGAAGAATGTTTTTAACTTCGCAGGACCTAAGCTGTCTGTCATCCTGAGCTACCGGGTTAGGTCAGTACAAGAGCTCATCCCTGGTGTGTCGAGGATGGTTGTCCGAGGTTAGTAGCGTCCTTTTTAAAAAAAATTTTTTTTAATACTTTATTTTTTCAGTAGCATCCTAATGGTGCAAAAGAATGTAAGTTTCGGGACGCCTGGGTGGCTCAGTTGGTTGAGCGACTGCCTTCGGCTCGGGTCATGATCCCGGAGACCCCGGATCGAGTCCCACATCGGGCTCCCTGCTCGGCGGGAGGCCTGCTTCTCCCTCTCTCACTCCCCCTGCTTGTGTTCCCTCTCTCGCTGTGTTTCTCGCTGTCAAATAAATAAAATCTTAAAGAAAAAAAAAAAAAAAAAAAAAAGAATGTAAGTTTCTGAAGAGCCTAAATTTCATCCACCCTGACTGTCACCAGCTTACTCACCAATGGGCACACCTTTTCCACTCTCATTTCTTTAATCACATTACTACAATATGCGGCCAGAGCAAACTGAGCGCAGTTAAAATATTTTTGGGGAAAAAAGACACCTCATTTACTGAAGAAAGGCTCCTGGAAATGAGACGGGGTAAAATGCTACATCCAAGAAGAGTGAGTTTCCTTAGATACATACATGTTGCATCAGCTGAAAACAAACATCTGATGCAGCCCTTGTCTCCCCCAGGCCGCGTTCTGCCTCCAGCCAAAGCTGGGAGGGGAACATTTCAAAGACAAAGAGAAGCACAGAAGCCGGAAGCCAAAGCGGGAGTAAATGAGTAAATGGTCCCGAGTGCTAGTACCAAATAGGGCCCCACGCATGAGGCCCGCAACCTGGGTTGCCTCTCATGTTTCTGGGCCTAGAGATTTATCTTAAAAGAAATCTCCACCTGGTCCTGGCTTTGATTTCAGGACTCTCTTGATCTAGTTCATCAGTCACACTACAGAGTAGTAAGCACAGAATCCAATGCCCTTTTCCTGCCACCTTTCCCTTTGTGATTTGCATTTGGGGGCGTGCAGTTCGCACCTCATTTAGGACACGCTTGTGACTCTCTGTGTGTGCGGCAGTCTGCAAGGACTTCCGTCCCGTGTGTCATCCTTGGGCCCAAAAAGCTAAACGGCATGTTCCCACCGCAGACACACCTCCAGGAGAGACATTTCCCACGAGCGCCTACAGGCTCGCACCGAAAGAGGACCTTCAACATACGTGGAAGGGACATGTGAACTGGCAATAGGTAAAGTCAGTTGGGAGGTTATATCTTGAAAAGGAGGCTGAGGAGGAGGATGCTTTTATCAGGAGGCAGAAAAAATAAGGTTATATATCTGCCCCCCAAAAGCACATTTGTAGCCATTCTAGTTCTTACCTCCAGAAAAATCTTGGGGCAGAGGGGTAAGATCATTCATCCTTTCTTACCCAGCAGACTATCCTGTTAACTAACATGGGCCTTTCCTTTCCCTGCGGGTTTATCAATGGCGTAGGTTCTATTTGGAAAGTTGTCCAGATTCGGTCAGAGTAAACATACAATCTTCCAGTTGTAGTCATTTATTGGCCAAGACGTATAAAAAGTGTCCTCTTTAGCAAGACCTTTCTGTGTTTGAGTGTATGTGGTAATTTTCTGGAATCAAGTAATTGCAATAGTTACATGTAGAAATTCTACCTAGAATTCTATCCATGTGGAGAAATTCCACCCAGAGGGAAAGACTTTTTCACCTGTCTTCTTCACCATTGTATCCGCAGAACCTCACGCAGAGTAGACTCTGAGCATAGTAGGTGTTGAGTAAATATTTGTTGAATGAATGATCGAGTTAATGAATGTGCATGGCTATAAAATTCTGAACAATTAAAGAATCAAGCAATTTAAACCCCTCTTTGAGTGCCTGCAAACAATACTTCCCTCTAAATCTGTATTAAGTCCTCTCGATGCCATTGGCCCTCATTTATCTAGTCTTGTCTCAGTCTGTGAAGCATAAAAGTAATGTTACTTCAGGCATAAATTCCAAATAAAAACGCAACTTACAGGATTTTGGTAGAAGCTTAGATTTTTCAGTGTTTTTTCACTTATTAACTTTAAAATTTAGACAGACTTTTCCCCCTAAGCAATGTAAGAATAAGCGATTGGGAAATCATAGTGTTCTGAGCAAAAGAAGTCTTTTTGCAGTTTAAGAAAACCAGGGCTGTATTTTTCCCGAAGAGTACGGAGAGGAAAACAGTTTCCCTCAGCCAGAAAAATCACCTTGTGTATTCCATGTGCACACATACATAGTAGAGTAACATAGACAGATAAAAGGCCTTCTATTAAAACCACCTTTAGGAAAGCCTAAAGGTGCACAGTGAATGGGCTGTGTTCACTGCAACTTGGAAAAAAGAAACGTACAGAATAGGCATCAGGAGAACAAAAGGGATGTATTTCATTTTTTGTGTACCAGAGGTAGCTTGGAAAAATGAAATACCCGGGATATTCTTCTGAGAAAGGAGGTCAACTGTGTCACTCTTCATTTTCTCACATCTTGTGAAGAAGAGGAGTACTCTGTGAGGCAGCCTGCATCTTCCCCCATTTTCCAATTAGAGCTAAAGATGGAAAAGATTCCATCTGTAAGAAAGGCAACTGATTTTTTGAATTCTTAAAAATATTATCTGGGCCTTAAAAAGAATCATGGGCTGATTTGGAGGATTTGCTTCCAATAACTGAGGTGGGGGGCGGACCCAGGAGACAAGAGTGGAGCCAATTGATGAAGCCGGTGATGGGCACATGGGAGTTATTACACTCGTCTCTCCACTTTCGTAGACTTTTGAAATTAACCATTAAAAAGAAAAAAAACTAGATGTGTTGGACCTTCAAAATGGAAAAAAACAAAACACATCTTTTGAGGTTATTATGGTAAATGGCAGATGCGTTGAGTATGAAATCAAAAGCCCATTCATGATATGCGGGTCTCAGTCCCAAAATGTACTGAGTGTGGGCTTGTGTTAGTCACTGCAGATCTGCAAATCTCAGTTTCAGTACCTGGAAAATGGAAAAAATGTCAGGCTCAGCAAGCACACTAGGCATTATGACAATAAGTATTTCTGAAAATACTATATAACCTGTGAAATTATATAAAGCTGTAAAGTTAAATAATTTTAATTTAATTATAAACCCTATCCAAAGATGTTTGTTCCTACTTTTCCCAAATTTGCATTTCATTAAACCAGTTCCAACCAGAACCAGATCGAAATTGTTCTAAGGCTATACTATCGGAACAAAACTGAAATAATTTCCTCTTCTCTTCTCCTTCCATTAGATATATGAGGTCTACCTACAGTCACCTCCTCAGTGATCCTTCTGTCTTCCTTCTTCCCCTCTGCAGTCTTCCTACCATTTACTGCCAGAGAAATCTTCCTGGAATGCCGCTTGGATGGTGTGACTCCCTTGTTCAAAACATTCACCTGGGTGGCTCAGTAGGTTAAAGCCTCTGCCTTCGGCTCAGGTCATGGTCTCAGGGTCCTGGGATCGAGGCCCACATCAGGCTCTCTGCTCAGCCGGGAGCCTGCTTCCTCCTCTCTCTCTGCCTGTTTCTCTGCCTACTTGTGATCTATCTCTCTCTGTCAAATAAATAATTTTTTTTAAAAAGCTTTAAAAAAAAGTTTATTAAAAAAAAAAAAAAACATTCCTGGGTCTCCACTGCCCACGGGATTAATTCAGTTTACTTAAATCACCTTTCGAAGTCTCTACCACCTGGTCTCTAACCTCCCTTCCGGCTCCTTCACACCTGTCCATACTCACACTTTCAGCTCCCAAGCAACAGGTGTTTTTGTTCCCCATTTCATCTTTCAGAATGCAGGACCCCTCTCCTCCCGTGTGCCCGCATTTTATCAACCCCTGGGAACCAACCTGAACCCTTCCTCTTCAAAGAAGTCTTCTTAAACCTTTACAGACCAGATAATGTCTCCTTTTTCTCAGTGTTCAACATGCGTGATTTGGCAACAAATCCCATGTTCCCTGATGATATGACTTCCATTGTTCTACTAAATGGTTAATTATCCCCACTGTTACTTTCCTCCTCACCTGTCCAGTTAGATTATAAGCTCTTGGCAAGAACTGTGACTTTTATATCTTTCTGCATCAAGGCTGGTCTTTGCACATAACGGGAACTTTCACTAACATTTATGGGAAAACATTGCGGGAACTGAGGTAGCATTTTATAGTCTCTGATGGCCACTATTAGCATATTAATACTAACCTCGTTTGCATTCCTTTGGTTCTTAACAACAACTTTATTTTTTTTTTTTTTAATTTGACGTAGTACCTCATAGAGTAGTATAGTGGGGAGAAAGTTCGGTCTTAAGTGTTACACAGACCTAAGTTCAAATCCTAACCTAGATATATTAACTGTGTGGCATCCTGGCAATTTACTTGACCTCCTCCTTCCTTAGCTGCCTCAGTCACAAAGTGAAAATATGGTAATACTACTTTCTCTGCACAGTTAAGCTATACAATATATGTATAGTGCCTGGCACATCATCAATAAAAGGCAAGCATTTTCTTAGTGCCCATTATATGGCTTTGACAGGTTGTCAAAATGAAGGATCATAGTTCTAAGTCGTAGGGATCAGGATGCCATAAGTATGGAATGGAGCCAGGAAAAGCCTTGACCTACTTCTCCAAGCCCTGCCACCATACTCTCTATTTGCTCTTGGGCACCCTTGACCATAAGGGTTATAGCTGGATATTATAAATATATCTGGAATCCCTAGCTGTCAATCTAAAAAGTCCTATGTCCCCAGGCCATTCTTCATCCCTTTCTACACTAGGTGAATTCCCTTAGTGAATTCTTTGGAGGCTCCCCTTCAGTCTGAATCCTCTCTCTTTGCTTGCTCTTTATTTCTTAGCAACCCTAATTATACTCCCTTCTCCTGCTGGCTTCTACCTACACTTAGGCTAGTTTGCCAGCTATAAATCGTCATGATTTCTGAGTGATCCAAGGTTGCCTCTGCTAGATGAGACCCAAAGCAATGATAGAGATGGATTTCAGTCATAACGCACAATGTTGTCAATACTTGAGGATATCAAACTAGTAGAATGCAAGGTCGAAAGGATCAGCATCATCTGGGATTGGACTCTGGGTAGTATCTTCTCTACTTTGAGGACAGGCTTCTGGACATGTGTTGGCTTCCACATAAGAAAAAACACCCATAGAGCACCTGGGGGGCTCAGTTGGTTAACTGGCTGCCTTCAGCTCAGGTCATGATCCTGGAGTCTGGGATCGAGCCCTGCGTCGGGCTCCCTGCTCTGCGGGGCGTCTGCTTCTCTCTCTGCTTCTTACCCCGCTCTTATGCTTTCTCACTCTCTCTCGAATAAATAGAGAAACCCTTAAAAAAAGAAAAAGAATAAACATCATGTGAAGGATGCCAAAATTCAATATGCCACCATCGAAAAACCTTGTTATGTCAGAATTCTGTCATTGTGAGCATTGTTTTCATACTTGAAAGAGAAAAAAAAAAGTATTCCAGGAACAATAGCTGTAAAAGCATTGGTTTTCAAAGAAATGAACAGGGAAAATAGGATCCCAAGATTATCATACTATTATATGTGCATGAGGACTTTTGATTGTGTGTCTGACCCACTGTATAGAATGACATTTCTGAGATGGGTCCCTTGTGACTCATCTATTTAAAGTTGATCTATTACCAATGAATGGCCATCTTAATTTATGGTTATAACAGAAGCTGCATTCGTAAAGGCTTTTTTTTCTTTTTTTAAGATTCTATCTATCCATTTGAGAGAGAGAGAATCCAAGCAGGGAGAAGGAGCAGAGGCAGAGGGAGAAGCAGGCTCCCCACTGAGCAGGGAACCTGATGCAGCACTCGATCCCAGGGCCCCAGGATCACAACCTGAGCCGACGGCAGACGCTTAACTGACTGAGCCACCCAGGCGCCCCCATAAATAGCAGTTTTATGTTGGTTACATTTTTTCAAACACAAGATTAGACTTCAGTTTGTCTACTTTAGCTACTCATTCTTAAGTCATAACAAGGGACTCAAATTCTGAATTATAATTGTTTTTCTACTACCTATTATTGCCGAGCTGGTTTGAATTTATCTTTCATTGATTGTGAAACAGACAAAAGGAGAACTGTTGGTTTCCATTTTGTGGATCTCATTTTTAAAATATAATCATCTCACTGGGAAGTTTAGCAAGTGGGAATGTAAACAGCTTGCTCTTTCATTAGTAACCAGTAATGGGTCTTACCAACCAGAACCCTCTAAAAGGGAAAAGAAATATTATTAAGTCCACTCTATTTGCTGGCCTTTTTTTT